>JAHLSL010000093.1:5806343-5905635 GCA_025920805.1 Petroica traversi
CCTGGCGGGCATTTCCGCGGTGCGTGGCCGCCGGTCAGTCCGGCAGTGGGCTGGGGACGAGTCACGGCCGTGTCACTGCCGCGGCGTCGGGCGCTCCTGGGTTTCTGGAAGCGCTGCCTGGTCGGGAAGCTGATTCACTGTTGAGACGTGGTTGCTCATAGCTGTGGTTACCCTTTTCTTTGATTTTTACAGGTCTATTGTCCAGCAGTTTTGCCTTTCCCCCCACAATCGTAGTGTCCCTTGACACCTCCTGGCAGAGATTCTTAGCCAGGCAGTTATACGAAGGCGATGCTCTAAAGCACTGTTTTTGTTAAGGAATTTAAAGGAATGTATGGAAGCAAGAGTGGAGGCAATTAGGGAAGAGTGGTTCTTTATTTTTTTTTACTTTTTGTGAGTTTTTTAATGAGCAAAATTGATGAGGTTTATGTAGATATGTATTAATAGATGCTTTTGTCTGTTGCTCTCTCATCTTCTGCATCCCAAAGGAAATATTGGTCCTCTCCATTTTTAGTATTGCGCTGTCTGCAGTGTCCTAACAATTGGATCTTGACTTTGTTCACGGATTAAAATGCGCTGTGATGAGGAAGTACTGGGATTTTTCCCTCCTTTTCTCCCTTCTGTGATATTGCCTGCTAAGATTCTGTGTGCAGTAAATAATGAATGCTGTTACTACTTTATAGGATTACAAATGCTTATTAATTACTCTGCTAATAAGTGTTCTCCTCTATGTGAATGTGAGCATTCATAGTCCTAATGCCATTGTCTGTACCAAGCAGAAACTTAAGAGAGGAAAGGGGAAAGGTATACTACAGAATAGAACTGAAGCTTGCTCAGGAAGGCCTACAGCTTGGTGAGGTGTTGGTCATGCCTTACTCTATCAGGAGAAAAGCAACGAGGCAGAGCAAACGGGAGATTGTGGAGTCTTCCTCTCTGGAGGCGTCCAATCCCCCTGCCGAGGCTGGGTCACACCTGCAGGTTACACGGGAATGTGTCCAAATGGAGTTCCATTAAAACTGTCCACACAGATTATCTCCCGAGGTCCCTTCCAATCTTAATAATCCTGTGATTTGTCAAAATCTCCCAGCAAGACTAGAAGCAATTGCAATGTGATTTTTAGGGGTGAATTTCAGGATTTTGCACAATTCTTTACGTCATAGATTGCTGCTTGAAGAGTAGTATATAATAGATGATATTTTGTTTGAAGCTTAATTGATCAATAACATCAGTTATCCTAGAAACACAATTTTAAGAGAAGGAAATAGATGTATTTTTATATTTCTTAAAAGAATATTTTGTCTACAAAAAACTGGTGTGATGTCTTGTCGAGTTGTAGGCTATAATTCTAAATTGGCTGTGGATTCAAATTTCTCAGTAAAGCTTATGTAAACGGGAAATTCACATAGTTTTGTTAATTTCTGTCTAAAAAAAGGAGTCAGGTGAAGCTCAGCTCGGTTTCAGCTGGCTGTTGCTTGAGAGTGGTAGTAGGAAGGGAAACCAGAGGAATTTCTGTAAGAACTTCAATGCTACTTGTCAAGAATCTTTAGGAATAGATTATAAAGAGGAACACCTTTATTCCCCAGTGACCGTGATTGGGTGGGGAAATGCAGAACACCTTCAATAGGCAGCTTCTGAGAAAGTAGGCTGAGCGTACCCTGGAAATGATGTTGCAGGATTTCCAGTGTGTCTCTGCTTAAGCTGTCTCAAGGACAGCGTATTTTTGTTCCCAATCTTTAGGTGTGTCCTCTTGCCGTCTCTCCCATCTTTTTGAGGCTGACTAGAAAATTTCCATTAATAGGAAGGTGTTTTTAATTTAAAACTTACTGTGAGTTATATCACTGTAATGACTGATCTGTCAGAATTACTGTAAGACCAGTGAAGTGTGTTTGTCAACTTGGCTTTGCCTTTTACACACTATACACTAATTTGAATTTTTTGGGTTTTATTGTTGGGTTTCATTTCATGGGTGGAATTTGATCATGTTACAATGTTTCATAGAAGTCTTAAAACATTTCCTGAGATTTAACATTTGATGCTTTTATGTTCATTCTGTATATTCTATTACAAATAGGAACTACTTATATTTTCTTATTCAAGTTATACTTCGCCTTTTTAAATTTTATAACAGCGAGTATCTTTGTAGGAATTCCTTTTTCCTCTTCACAAAAAAAAAAAATAAATTACTAACACTGTTGTATTTTCAATTTAGCCTAAAACTCTGTGTAGGTTACCTCTGATTGAAAGCATACTACAGGGATTCTGGTTCTTGTTACTTTCCTGCTGCTTCCGGTGCTGCCTCAGGAGCATTGCCTGCTAACTATAAACAATGTTGATGTCTACCATATGTTTTGGTAGAAAGTGTAGGATTCCTGCTGTCCCACTGAACTCAAATGCCTAGCTTACTAGTATTTGTGAATATACAACGGAAATGTTCACTCCCCTATCCTGTAGCTGTGTAAGAAACCCTTGTCTTCAACCTCTGAGGAAATACCATTTTAGATTGAGTAGCAAAATCAAAAAATATGGTCAAATACTTTTTCATTTAAATTTACAGAATCCTGGATCTGGAGCTCAAACTTGTAACCCTAGCAGACAGTTTTGCATTCCAGTACCAATGGTAAGTAAGATAGGTCTCTTCCAAAAACAAATCTGTATAATTTTCATGCATTATACTTGATTCTTGTGAAGCTTTGATACTGATAAATGTATTGTCTAGAACAATACCTTTGCAGTTGGCTTTTTGACTTTTAAAAAAAAATCTTTAAAAGTGCTATAACATAAACAAAACTGGTATTAAAGTTAAGTTACGTTGTTTGGCCATGTATCCCACAGTGCAGCTTGTGTTACTGTGTCATGTAGTGGTAGTGTCTCACAAGGAGAGGAGTCTGCAGATGTGTTAGAGGGTGTTTAAGCATAAGACTGGAGATAAGCGAATTCTACTTTTAAGAGGGTTCTGTGGTAGTGGGTGAGAGTGAGGAAAGAAGTTTTAATAGCATAGAGGTAATTGTTGCTGCTCTGATGGTGTTGATAAGCTTGTGCTGGAAGATAAATGAGAGACTTAAGAATCTTGACTGAGCAAGTACAAAAATGTGTTGGCAAAGCTTTTTGCTCTTCAGACTAAATAAGAGTGAGAGATTTTTGCAGTGAGGATAACCTTACAGCAGATGCTAAATTCAACAAAGAAGCTAGTGAAAAATCAATCTGGAGTGTTGTTTTCCTGTTTCCAGGTGAGAAGATGAACTGCTGCATTTTGGACAAGCTGAAGTTTGGAATGCTGGGACAGAAAGAACCCATTAAGAAGGAAATTACAATAGTTAAGAGGAGATGAAGGTATGACTTAGGGCTTTGCAGAAACAATAATTCAAGGGAGATAGATGTAGTAGGTACATGAGAGTTCAGAGCCAAGGTAAATTCCTATGATATTGGCAGAGTTGTATTTGAGATGTGTTCTTAGTGAGGTATCGTGAAGGATAAATGTTGACCAGACCAAGTAAGGCCAAAAAATTGTATTTGGAGATTAAGATAAATGGATTTGATGTTAGCTTGATATTTTGGTCACGAAATGATATCTGTGGCTGAACTTGAGAAATTAAATCCCTATTCTTGAGGGAAAGGATCAGGATGGACACATAATTATTAGAAGAAAGTGGCCAAGGGTTATCAACGTTTTGGTGTTGGCAAAAGTGATGTTTTTCTCTCCAGTAAGTGTACTCTCAATGCAGGTTGTCTGTTTTCTCTCTGCTGGTGTTCTGTTTGCTAATTCTTCCATTTTGCATTCTCACTTGATGCTAGAAAACAGTATAATTGGAAAATCTGCATCTATGCAGGATGCTCCAGGGAGCAGCTTAGAGAGCTTGATTTTATGTTCTCATGAGACCATTTATTTATTGATTTATTTATTGGTGGGGGAAGACTACATGTTTTATTTTGAGGGAGTAGGAGAGAGGGAGAGGTGCTGTGATTACTGCAGGTGGTTGCTGTGACCGATTTAATTTGTGATTTGCAGTTGAAATGTTCAGAATTTTTAATCTGAGTACAAAAACTGAAGCCATCCATGGTAGTTAAGATTTATTTCTCCTGCACCCACTAAATTAAGGACATATAAGATAATTGTTTTTACTTTGTAGAGCAGTGAATTCATGGATTTCTGAAATATGTGAACAAGGTATTTATTTACCAGATCTGGTATATTTCAGTCTCTTGTACTTTCATGTTTGGTTAGTATTAGCAAAATTTTCAAGTTTTTATTTCTTATTGAAGGGATTTTTATTATTACTCTCATCATGGATACTTTGTGTATTGTGCCATGAGGATGGGGGAACACATAACTGTAATTTTTGAATGTTTTTCTTTTTTTAGGCAGAGGAAATTGTTCTGAGTATTTCAAGGTCCACCCAAAATCTTACTCTTGAGCTGGTAACTTTTTGGTCAGTATCAAACCCAGAGTTCTAGGGATTTGTAAATAGACTTAGTAGCCCCTTCTTCATTGTCATCTTGTTTTGGTCACTTTTCTCCACTCCAAAAGAAGGACTGCTTTTATGGCTGCTGCACTTTTGTCTACACACCGTATACCTGACTTACCCTTTCAAACAGTCCCTCTCCTTTCATGCCAAGATGGCTTTCAGTGTAGGAAGCATTTCTTTTTCCTTCCACTCAGTCGAGTGTCGCTATACTGAGCTGGGAATTGAATCCTGAGGCCGTGAGCCACATGCACTTGTGACCAATGCCAAATATGTGTACTGTTATGAAGTGGTAGATTGTTTTCTTATATAAGTGTTGCAAAAAGAACGAGAAGTTCTAATCTTGCACCCCAGAGGAAAGTGTTTTTCATTTGTTCCAGACTGCCAGCAGTTCTACTCATCAGTACAGCTGTTTCTCTTTTGACTTGGTCTTTTGTCTTGGCTGCTCATAGTCTGGTTTGTCCAATCTCATTCCACCCACTGTCCTAGTTACTTTCCTGAAGTACAGAAGGCAAAGGACCTTTCTGATCTTTCATCACAGACTGGTTTTGGACAGTTCCTTAAAGAACTAGTGATAAGGTATTCATTTTTCCAAGCAGTTACAACTTGTATGTTGGTTTTGATTTAGTTTTGTTTTGTTTGTTGGGAGTGTTTTTGCATTTGTTTTGTTGGGGTTTTATTGGGACTTTTTTAAGAAGAGTGAGCTCAGAGAGGACTGTGTAATTTTATTTGCTATTTTTTGGTTATTTTTCTTCCCCCCTTACCTATGATTCAGAAAGTACTTCTTTGGAACAATTTGAAATCTGTGGTTCTGTACTATTTCCATATGACTTTTGACTAAGGAAAATTTTGAGACCTAAAAATGAGACTTTTCTTGTAATAAGTTTTAGCAAAGTGTGATGAGGAAGAGAAAACGTTTCGGCTATGCTTTGAACATAGCATTTCAATTGGCACATTGCTATTTAGAAAGGGGTGGAAGAAGCAGCCTCTGAACTGGAATCAATTTATGTATTCTGAGGCCACTTGGTAGTGTTGAGATGGAACTAAGCAAGATGACTGCAACTTCTGCTGGATTGGCTGCCTGTTGTAAGGGAAGGAGGATATCAGGGAGGTTGGTCTTCTGTTGCTAGTGGACAAGCTGGGGGGTTCTGCAGGAAGGTAGATAGTGTCTCTCACTGTATATGAGGGAATGACAGAATGTGGCAGGAATGTTGCACAAAAGGGAATATGGAGATACATCCAAAACCTGAGGCTTATTTTGTCTACTCTTCTAGATTAAAGAGGCCTGAAAACTGCTATAACATAGCATAGACCATGTGTTTGGCTTGGACTGAGGCTGGAAAGGGTACAAAACTCTAGCTAGCTGTCATGTTTGATGTGACATGTTGTAGCATCATTATGGATGTCTGCATGTGCTCGTCAGGGCGGGCAGGTTTGCTCTGTGAACACGCCAGTGAGTCCAAGGAGTGCTGTTCTTGGAGAGGGTGCTCATTGCTGCACAGGATCCTGTGCCTGGCCTTGTTGTACGGAAAGACTGAGCTGTTGGTATTGTGTTTCACAGCTGGATGTGCAGGTGGTGTTTGCAGCCCTGGTTACATTGTTTCTGTGCTTGGTATTCTCTTTTCCCCTCTGTCGCTTACTTGAAGTCTGAGGAAAAGCTCTGCCCTTGTGTGAAATGAATAGTTGACTGTGATCAAAGTTAGACACACAATGTCTTTTTCTTCTCAGATGGCATAACCTCCTGCTCACCTGTTCTCCATTTGCTGGTTTGCTATTCATTGTATTGCTCATCACTTCCTTTTTGTTGCCCATCTTTTTATTTCACTTCTCACAGAATGCTGAGGGATTGAAAAAGGGTGGGAAATGGATATGGAAGATGGGTTAAATTGAGGAAGTAGTTAACAGACAGTTCTTCTGAATTCTGTTATTAACTTTAGTTAGAAGACAAGTTAAGATTTGAACCTTCTGGTGAAAATGGAGTGGAACTGGAATTTTTCCAAGCTTAAATTTGTTGTGGCTGTGACAATGTGCTTTTGGATCATGGCCTAGCACGCTGTTAACCTCAGCTTTAACCCAAGTCAGAGCACATTTTCAGTCTATCCATTGAACTGCCATGGCAAGTTGCAGAGTTAGGGTACTAACAGTGTGTGTGTAATGGAAATGGCATTGTATGGTTGCATCTTGCTTTAAAATTAAAGAAGCTTACATACTCATGAGATTAGTCTGGTTTTTATTTTCTGACTTCTTTAGTGTGAATTAGCAGGTTATAGGAGATCACGAATATTTTTGTTGTGTGCAACTTCAGGCATAGTATAAAACTTTCATGGTTTTTTTCTGGATAGTTTTTACAGATAGTAAAAAAATTAAAAGTATGAAAGTGGTTAAAAAAGCAAAAAATTTGATTTGCTCTTCCTTAAATATCTGGAGTTACCTTTTCTCCTGAGAGCTCTAATGTTAAATATTTATTAGTGCTGCTCATAATACCTTAATGAGTGAAAACCAAACACTGCATTTGCATGCATACACTGATGTTCATCTGTCAGGTTTTACTGTTGTTTTGAAACTGTCCAGCTGAGTAGCCAAGTTACAGGTGCTTTTTAATTGAAGACAGCATTAATTAATAAATATTTACAGCCTTTTTCTATTTTTGGGGCAGGTTTGTGCTTCTCAAATTACCCTGGGGCATCAGCCCTGGAGACACTTTTGTGTTCTCTCTTTGTACAACTTTGCTGTGGGAGAGATGACATCCTTTAATGTGTCTTTAAAGGAAGGTGGAATAATAATCTCCATAGATAATTGTCATACTCAGCTTTCTCCCTGTCTTTTACACATGGATTTTCTTTCGGTATGGAGCAGATGAACTTGTTTTAAGCTGATTCAGGGGAAAAGAGGGTAATTCTTTGTGGGTTGAAGTTAGCATCTGAAAAAGTCGGCGTGTTGGCTTCAGAGAATGTTAATTCTGAAGGTCTGCAATTCAAAAGTTGATCTGAAAGAAGAAGTGTTTTCATTCTATATGATCTGAGGCTTTTTTCCTTTGGTACTTCACAATGTCTATTGTTATTTTTGCTATTGTTTCTGCCTGGACTTGCAAGCTGCTACAGTTTTGAATATAGCTGCCCATCTGCTCCTTGGTTATTTATAGGCAGATTTCTGGAGCTCCTTCTAATCTCTCAAGTCTTCAAAAACATTAATGAATTAAACATCACAATACTCTTGTAAAGAGTATTAGACAGAGGAACTGAATGGAGACTAAAAAGGATAAATGACTTGCTGAAAGCCATATGTATATTTCATAGCAGGACAGGGAATAGAAAACAGATTTTTTTTTTCTTATTTGTAGTCCTGTGCTTAGCAGGCCAGCTCTGCTCTTGTGAGATACATGCTAAAGGAATGAAGAAAGAACTCGTTCTTTGAAACTTGCAACAGATGTTCATGTGCAAACTAACCCATTTCAAGCCCTTGCACCATGTACCGAGAGTATTAAAGGTTTCAGGTCTAATGAACATGAATAAACATGTTAATATTAATTCTCATTAAGCCTGAATTTGTTTTGATTGTTAATGTTTCGGACCAGTGGTTTCCACTGGATTGCTTAGAAAGAAAACACCTGTTGCTTGCAGGACAGCTTCTCTCTGACATCTTACTTCCAGTTGTCTGGCTAACTTGTCCCTCTTCCCCCCCTTTTTAATAGACTTTTACAATGGTTTAAAACGGTGTCTGGACATTGCTTCTTATTTATTTTTTTTAATTCAATGACAATGAAGATGGGTAGCACAAAATGCAGGTGGTTCTTTCCATTCATCAGAAATTTAGCACTTTGATGAATTATGCATAATACTTGTGTGTTATGGTTTTTTGATTTTTGACTGGGGTTTTTTTGTTTGTTTGTTTTTGGCTGGGGTTTTTTAGTGTTTGTTTGGAGGGGCTTGTTTGGTTTTGTTTTTTCCTTTTTGGAAGAACTTCTGAAATTTTAGATTTGTAGAGTAAAGCAATGTAATTTACAGTTGTTCCAGAGTCTAGAAATTGTAGAGGATGCAGCCTACCAAGTCATGATTTGATTTCACATTGGAGTGCAGCCTAAAATATTGTTTACATTTTTATCTGTTCTGTCATCTTTTTTTAACTATTTGCTTACTATTTGCCCAACTCCTCATCCTCTCCTTAATGTATACTTATTTCATCCAGGTTTGTATTTAAGATAATTTTCTCCACAAATAGTATCAGTTTTTGCTTGACAAGGGGATTGGAAGAGTTTTCTGTTTCACTGGAATGCCTTTTCAAACATTTAAATTTTGAGTAGAAATATGCCAATTGAGTGTTGCCACCATCCTGTGGAAATATTCAAAATAATGAATACATTGCTGGAGACTGACATTGCTATATTGATTCAGTAACCATAAAGCCCATGTCGTTCTAATCAAGTTCAGTGAGGTTCTTCAATGTGTATTAAATGTGTCCAGGAAACATCTTAAATAAAAGAACTATGAATTTTACTGTTTGATATATGGCATTTTATGGTATTGTGGCAAAGGAGATTGTAGATGGGCATACAGCACTCTCAATTGTTTCTGAAATTCAACAGATGTAATATCTTTAATTCGTTTCATATCTGTAACATTTCAGCATACAAAAGTTATGCTGTTTGATTTGGAAGTGCTAAAATGCAGCTTCCTCAAGTATTTCACTTTCCTCATCTGTTCTCTTCAGTGCTTTTGTTTTTATTCTGTAGATTTTCTGTGTTTAATAAAACCAAATGGGTTTTTTATTGACGAATAGACACTGAATCTGTTTCTTTCAGCTAAATAGTGGTAGAATATTGAGCAACAAATCATTCTTTCCTCCTGCTAAATTGAGAGCTTGATGGACAATTTTAAGGGGCTGTCATTTTGTCTTCCTCTGACAAATTGAAGACTTTATATATATTTTGTAGGTATAAATGCATTTACATCTGCTTTTAAGAAGTGTACCTTTTCAAAACACGTTAAGTAACTCCCATTGGAAAGTAGATGCCAGCTGTTTGAAATTGTTTCACTTCCCAATATTAAAAAGAGACATTTAGTTTAATTCATCCTGAGATTCTCTGGATGTCAAAAATAGAGAAGGATGTTTTTTAAATGTGAAGATTTTTTTTTTTCTGATCTGTTCTTATAACCTGCTCTGGGGAGAGTTTTCTTCTAGATGAAAAGTATGGAAGCTCTCACAGAAGAGAGGTCATTGTAAACTTCAGGTGGTTTTGGAACAAAGGCTAGATGTTTGGAATTATCAGCAGTTGTTCTAATTGGTCTGACTCACCTCCCTCCACTCTGAACAGAAAGCTTCCTTTGGTTCCAGGAAATACTGAATAAAAGAACTATTTTGATCCATGGACAGTGCCACTACTGTGGCAGAAAGCCAAGCGATGCTTTCATATTAAATAAATAGGTCTTTTGAGAAGAGCAGAGAAACATGTTCCCCAGAGTCAGTAAGCTGATGCAGACTTTTGTTCCTGTGTGAAAGTACAAAGATAATGAAGTGTGTGTAGGTTTGAACTTCATTCATTGATCATTATAAAGAGGCATTTGTAATAATTCAGAAATATAACTTAGGGAGGTGGGGGAAAAATCATTCAGGTATCTGTTCCACATCTTGAAAAAAAGGAAAATGAAAACTGCCAAAGTTGAGAGCTTACACAGAGGGGTTTGAGAGACAAAAATGACTGTCTGAGTAATTATCGAATTTTGTGGGTTTTGCAGCAAATAACTGCAGATCTTTGTCTAAAGCATACAGGAAGCTTTAATAGGATGCTTTTTTTGAGTGGTTGTTCAAAGTGCAGGCTGTCATGGGACTCAGTTTCCTGAGAGAACTGAGAGTTGTTTGTTTCCTTCTGTAATACGTGAAGTGTGAATTTTATATAATTGGCAAAAATTGCACTTCAATATGGAGATTTTGGGATAAGAGAAGGGAATGAACATTGTGACATGTTACATGTTGGAACAGTAAGAGACAATAAAAAGCTGTTGAAATGTTGGATTTTTTTATAATAATATGATAGTCCTTTCTTTGTTTGTTGTGAAGCTCATTGTTTTAACATGAAAAGGAATAACTGTTTTACCTCAGGCTATTTGGATTTCTCTGGATTTGTTGGGTTTTCCTTTTTTTCTTCTTTTGTTCCCTAGATCACACATAGCTTTTATTCAGTTAACTTCCCCATGCAAGGAAAAAAAGTTCTCTTTGTGTGCATTTGGAAGTATCCAGAGGGAGAATTCCAGGTTGCAGTCCTGGGCCTGAAATGAAAAAAAAAAAAAATTGATCTGTTTTTATTTTGACTGGATACTGGCATATATGGTGTATTTCCATGCAGAATTAGGTTGTTTAATTGTATGGGTTGATTGTGGAAGTTGCAGAAAGTTACGAGCAGATGCCAATTGCTACTTTGTGTAGGCTGGAAGAGGAGGTTGCTGTTCTGGCATCCTGTGGATTTGTCAGTGAAGCAAAAAAGCTTCAGAATCACGGTGAATTGCAGTTCACAGTGCAATAAAATTTACAAGAGGGTAAGGAGAAGGCAAAAGAAGCAGGAGCATTTCCAGGTGTAGCTTGCAGTTAGGACGTGATTGTTCAGACTGTTGGATGTTTTTCTGCAACTGAAGCCCTGCTAATGGCAGGGTAACGGCAGCATCCTGACATAAATGTAGCATAACATTGTTAGATAATTATTATATTCTTCATAATACAAGACAGACTGTGCAAAAGCACAATCATGTTTGCACTTATTTTACATCTTAATGAGCAAACAGATGACCTACCTGTAAGTTAGATAGTTTAATAGGGTTAGGAGATGGGATTTTATATAAATTATCTTGTTGTCCTTGGTTGAGATTCTGCTTTGGTTTTTGTGGTTGGATTGTTTGTTCCCCCCTAATAAGGGGAAGAAATCTTTAAATATTTGTATGGATAAATGCCTGTAATGATGGTTTTACAGTGGTTTAGATTTTGGTTACAGTGTTCTGTGCTTCCTTCAGAAGAATACAGAAGTGTAACACTGTAATTGATTTCCCATGCTTGACAACTTCAACTTCTTGTGTTTCAGAGCTGCGAAAAGTATCTGAAGTAGAATGGAAGCCTCGGTAATATTACCCATTCTGAAGAAAAAATTGGCTTTTCTTTCAGGTACAATTTCAGTTTTCCTCAACAGATTGTTCCCTGCATAATTTGAATGGGGTATTTAAGTTGATTATTTGTATTTGCTGGATGTATTTAACAAAAATATGTAGTTGGTTAGTGCTTTTTCATATTCCAAATGAGTCTCTGGAACTTTTTATCTAGTAGCCAAGCTGTTAGTATTTAGAGCTTGGTTTTGCTGTAGCCTGTAGCTCAGCCTGCAAAGTTGTTAAGGAGTTTCATGTAAAAGAATGGTGATTTAATAGACGTCCAAAAGTAATCCTTGCTGGTTTGGCTTTTTTGTTTTTGGAAATACAGAGTAAATATTTTCATGATTTTCTATAGAAAATTTTCCTTTCCTTTTCACCTGCCTTTTCTCCAGTGTAGAAACATGCGGAAGCAGAATTAGCCATGCATTGCAACCGTTTGATTATTTCCAAGTAGTTAATTCAGGGAAGGCTGTTTGTATTTGTTAAAACCTCCTGAATCTTATATTGAAGGTAACTTCTCCCTATGCCAGGGGAAAAAAAATAAAAAAAGGGGGAATACTTCAAATGCTGAATGACATTTCTTTGCTGATTTCACTGCTGTCATAGATAGCTGTGTTAGTTCCTAGTGCTTGATTGTCTGATCTAGTGTAACTTACAGAACACTTGTCAACTTCAAAAATTGACAAGTGTTTCCATAAAGTTCTTCCAGTTTAGTTTATTTTTTTTAGCTGGTCTTGTTTAGCCTGCTCCAGTCACCTGAGAAATGAAACATGTTCATTTTGTTAATAGAATTTATTTTGCTTTGAATTTGCCCACAGTCCCCAGCAATTGCAAATCAAACAATTCCTGTTTAAAAGCAAACAATCAAATCTCTAAAATTCAACTCACATTAAAGCTTGGGACAGTTCTTCCACAGTAACAGCAGATGTGCAGTAAGTTGGTTGTTCAATGTAATATTGCAAGGGGGTATTCTCATTAACTAGAGTGCATTTTCAAATTGCTATTAAAGCTGCCTGATCCATTTCAAAATACAGACATTCTGTGGAAAGTAATTTATTGAGTGGCATTTTAAATGCTAGGAACCTTTTTGGATCTATGTATTTCTAAGTAGGTTTGATCATTTTAGAATTGATCAGTATTAATGGGTGCTTTAATTTAATAAATGGTAAAGCCTGATGCAGCAGGGGTTTTTTTTAGCATTCTTTGGTGTAAGTAAAGTAAGTTGACAGACACAAATCAGTTCATCATGTCTCTTTACATTGTTTTACTCCATATAGATTAGTACATAAAAATATATTAATGATCAAAAGCATGTGCTCGGAAAAATAATATTTTAGGAAAGTGTTCTGCAGTGTTTATGTGCTGAAATCTCTTGTCATTTTTTAATTAAATTGGTACAAATAATGTTGATCCTGCCTTTTTCTGGAAGGAAAACAGTGGTTTCCAATGGAAATCCATGGCTGGTGTAGTTTTAATGTTGGTAAGTCATTACATATAGCACAGAAGAAAAGGCAAGCTCCTAAGTCAACAAAAAGCCTTGAACCAACTGCTTTGGTACAGAAAAACCTAACAAAATTTTCTTTTTTTTTTCCCTTTTGTGTTATTCTCAGTTGCTTTCTTTAGCAGTGTTTACAAGCTGGGAGAAAAACCTGTCAGTTGTTACACAAGATGACTTGTCCTGAAATAATAATTTAGATAATTATAGTGGTCTTTTTGTGAAATGTCAAGAGATTATATTTCTGGGATTTGGGTTGTGTTTTGTTTAGTCAGCTCAGCAAATGCTGTTTAAATCCAAGTAGTTTTCCTTTTTCACTGCTTCCTCACTATAATTTTCAGGCTTTCTGCCATTCAGAAGGGTGGACAGTCTGTAAATAACTGCTGGTTTAGATTGTTTCTGCAGGAAGCATATGTCCATTTGTCCTTTCTCATTCAGCACCACTCTTCAATACTTCAATTTAGAAATACAGTTATTAAAAAGTGTGGTGCTGTTTTCCAGCAACAATTCTCTCCCAAAAAAGAGGAAGGGAGGGGAGCACAACTTCTGCAGCAGAGCACTGAAACCAGTAGGTCCTTTAGGAAAACGTGGAAAATATCTATGGATCAGTGGATCTTTAAAACTCTAAATTTAGAGAGTTTGCACAGCTTTGGAAACAAGGAAAAAAGGCCTGTTGCAATTAAGATTCCAACATATGTTGTGTAAACAGTGTTTGTTCATTATCTTGCCTGCACCTCATGGATGGGGAGAATTCTTATCAAATTATGTTAACATATGTGATGAGTCTGCAAGCATTACTGTGCTCGTGCACTTTCCTTATTTAGGCACGGCTGTTACCATTCTGTAAAAAGTTGTTCTTACTGATTAGATGGAACTTGAGTTCTGCTGAAAAATTTTATGAAGCAAAAGCGTAATTTAATTGCTTTAGCTGTGTGAATAATACGGTCTGAGAGTGAAGCTGTTCTTCTTCAGGTTACATAAATTTACTTTGCTTCATTTTCACCCAAATAAACCTGTGATTACAGCTGTCATTGTACAGTTTTTCTAAAATGTGTAAAGATTGTTTAGTAATTGACTCCTACATGTGCTTAAGTGCATTGTAGTTAAGTTTTTTTCCTTAACGAAGTAGATACTAAATTAAAATTTACTGTTTCTAATATTGTTTGTATAACCTTTACCATAAAGGTTTGAAAATGGATTTGAAGTTTAAGGCAAGCAAGTTGGAAATATTTCTCTTAATCCTTTGGTGACAGTTAGTTGTTTGTAAGTAGGTCTAGGAATTGTTCTGTGTTTGAGTTCATCTCCAGTTCAGAGCATGTGCTGTGGGCAGTCTGTGTAGTACAAGATCCACCTTTAGGAGTCAGTTGGACTAGAAAAGTCCTGCTTTTCTAGAGCTCTGTTTTGAGCTTCTGGTTACATGCTCAGCTTGGGAGCTGATTAGTTTCTGTTAGACTGGCAGTGTGGAAGGTCTAGGAGATGCTTTTTGATAATACAAACTAGAAATGCAAAAGTATCGCTTCTGGAACACTTGATTTGTGTTGTTTATACTGAAAGTATTAGATGAAAAATTGTGACAGCAGTGGATGTGGGCTGTGCTCTGGTGCCCTGGTGATGTTTTAAATATCCACGCAGTGCATGAACCTTCACGGCTGAGAGGTGAAATGTCAGTTGAAATTTTCACAGCAATTTAAAGATAGCTTTTACCATGAAGTTCTACCATCACTTCAAAGTATTTTTTCTGCTTAAACCTCATCGCATCAACTTTTTAATTACTTTTCCTTTCTGAAACAGGAGGAAAAGACAGAAGAAGTGGCCTCATTCTGACAATTCCATTATGCCTTGAACAGACGAGTATGGATGAGCTGAGTGTCACCCTAGACTATCTTCTAAGTATACCAAGGTGATTTGGAAGGCATGCTGTTCAGAGCTGGGAGCTTTCTATTGTTTTTTATTTTATTATCTCTTCTATACCAAACTAATTTTACTTAAATGTTTGTTTAGACTGTGATACTGTCTGAGTCAGAAATGCACATCCCAATAAGTTAAGGGGTATGTACTAAGGCTTGTCTGTGTCCTTTCATGTCCTTATGTTCTCATTTTTTGGGATAGCTTTTTTCATAATTTCTTTTTAATGATAATGCACTTAAATTGCTAAGTAAATTAATGACCCATTCCAATCAAATTCCTAAGCTTGCAAAGGCAGCATTGCCCATTGCCCTTTCTGTACTACAGGCCTAAGCTTTGTAGCTTGTATAGCTTCAGTTTAAAAGTGCACTATGTTTAGAAATTAGTAGAAATACAATTACTAGATTGTATTAGAAATTATTATACTTAGAAATTAGAAATACAATAAGAAATACAGTTACTGAAGTCAGCAAGCAACTCATGTTTAAAGTTAAGGTACTGCTTGAATGTGCTGAGTGACAGCTTGAGTATTCTGTCATCCATGGCTGGGTGTAAAATCACTGTTGTTGAAGTTCTGTGCATGTGCCACTGCAAGCTTATAGGGATACTTTTTGGTCCTGGCTTAGTTAGCATTTCTAGTTTCTTAAGATCAAGGAACTGATCTTTATCATAATATTTTTTTTTGTGTGCCAGTGCTTTAGAAAGAAAAGAAGCCTCTCAGATAAATGCTTGTTTTTGTATCTTTTCAAATTTGTCTTCTGGAAACAGAGCAAGAGTGGCATAACTAAAGATATCCAGTGTACTTTGCATATTGTAATCTATAAATGTTTATAAAACACAGTTAAAGGATCCAGTGTTGGGGATTTTCTGGTAGATGAGTCTTCAAAAATTCTGGTTGGTGTGGAAGAAGAAAAGAGTAAATTTGAATTACTTAAAAGTAACACATCAGTAGGTATATGAGTATACTGCACAACATTTTAGTTGCGTCAGTTTCAGAGTTTTTCAAACAGCTTGTTGTCTTTTATAAAGGGATGAAATACCAAATGGCCATCCACACAAGCCATGTCATTGACTTAAGGACTTGGCCGTATTTATGGAACAGATGCAGGCATTCTTGTTCTAGGAAGCATTAATTATTCCACAGTCTCATCCTGATGTATGTCTTTACATATATTAGTGTAACAATAACTGTCTAAAAGCTGAAGCACAGTGCTCTTTGTACTCAGTAGAAACTGGGAAATCTGTCTGAAAGTGAAGTCAGTGTTCCCACATTTAATGCTCTGTCTGTTCTGGAAAAAACGACCTCTCTTCTATGGTGGCAGTATGGAAAAATCATTGCATTTCCCACTGAAAAACAACATGCAAACCAGAAAAACAAACTTTTTGGCCTGAGCGCTTCTCTTTTTTGTTCTGGAAAGACTTGCCTGTAAAGCTTTTCAAAAAAAGAGGGCTGAAGGGAGGCATATTGTCCCAAACCCAGATAGCTGTCCAAGCAACATTAATACTACTTTTTTTCCCAAGTTCTGTGTGTAAGGTAACCTAATATGTTTAAATTTTATTTCAGTTGTGCATGATACAGGAAGTAACTACAACTGGTTTGAGATCTGCAGGCTAGCATGGATGGCTGGCTGTGTCCTAAATATGAGAGGCATAACTGCTTAAAGTGTCTTGGGTAGAATTCTTTTAGAATATGTGTGTAAAGCCAATCTAAAATTTCAAACAACTTATTCCTAGTTTTGAAATCTGATTTTATGGCTTTCTTTGATGGTATTTAAAATTCTCAGGTTCTGAAGAGGTCTTTTTGGAACTGAAGAAGAATAAAGGTGGCAACGTTGTGCTGTTGTCTGTTCATACTAAAGTTTGCTTCCTTTACTGTATTCTCTCTGTTATGGCTCAAATCACCAAGCATTTTATTTGTATACAAACATTTGCATGGCCTAAACTTTTTAGAATTGGCAGGTCACTTCTGAATTTGATTGGGTGGGTTTTTAATAGGTTTGGTAGTAGAGGAGCAGATGCTGATGCTGCTCGATTCCGCTGAGCCTGAGGAAGTCATGTCTCAAGATGCTGTAGTAACACTCTTCACCTTATTCTTAAAAGCAGTAGTAGTGTGCCTTTGGACTTGACTTTGATTAAATGTTGCACTCATGAAACCTGAATGTTCAGATGCTTCCAGAAAAACAATGTGTGTTAGAGGCTTCTTAAAACCAAAAGCATTCATTGACTGGCAGCCAAGTTTGTAATTATTTTTTCCTAAATAGGCCAATAAAGTGCCTTGTTTGCCTTTTTGCCCCCCCCCCCCTTTTTTTTTTTTCAATTTGAACTCCAAGATGAATTTGTCTTCCACCCATACCTGATGAAGCTCAGCTTAAACATTAAATAACAGTTAATTTCTTGTGAAACATAATGCTTACTGTTGCATGCTTTGTTTTTTGTAAGCTGTGGAGATCACAGAAGAAGCTTTGTTTTGTAATTGCAGATTTGGGAAAGATTACATAATGCTTTCCTACCCTATGTAAATGTCATGGATTTTATTTGCTTTTAACTTTGCCAACACAAGAATTTCAACCTGGGACACAATATCTAGTGGTAACTAATGTTAAACCTTGGGCTCACTTGCAAGTCTTCTTCTGCATGCTCCTTGTAAAAACTGGCATCCCTTTGTCTTGCTTTTGACACTGTAAATTGATTTCTTTTCTGAGGATTCAGAAACTTAACTTCTGTCAAGTTAACATTTATGAGAACTTTTCAGAGTTGCTAAAGTTTAAAGAAACACTTGAATTATGAGATACACTTCAGTACTACTGAAAATCGTAGTTTGGAATATTTAGCAATATGCTGGAGCATCAAAATTGGAGGTTATTTTATAAATTAGTAAACTTAAGATTTATAAGACTGTTTCTATAACGAAAAAAGCTATGTAAGTTGTATTTTCTAGGAGGCTTGAAATCCAAAGTCATCATTATATGACACTTGTTGGAGTGAATTTTATGTTTTTCTGAGTGTTTTTCCTCTTTTAGTGAGAAGTGCAAAGCTCGAGGATTCACTGTGATAGTGGATGGCAGAAAATCTCAGTGGAATGTGGTGAAGACGGTTGTGTTAATGCTACAGGTAAATAAATATTTATACATTCATAGTTGACCGATCAGTTTTGTGGATGTGAACCCAATAGCTGGGTTGTAGAGGCAGTCATTTCCTTTTTAAGATACAGATGCTTTTAGTCTTCTAAAATAAAATGTGGTTCTCTGACAAGTTCTGTGCAGCAGGAAGAAATTCTGAAAAGCAGGTGCTACAACTCACTCAAGTGAGAGTCAAATTCTTTATATGCTGAGAACACACAGTTGAAGACCTTTTTCTAAAACTGAGTTTTAGTTTAAAAAAAAACCAAAACCAGAAATATGCTCCTGGCATCACCTACTTTGAGCAGTAGGAGTGTGTGCAGGGCTGCAGATCACACAGATATTGCAGCTGAGCAGGTTTTGATGCAATATATGCTGTACTACCTGGATTCCTTTGCAACAGGATATAGTTGACTTTGATCATGGTTCCAATCACAAATTATGTTCTGCATACTTTAAAAAGTAGGAGAAGAAGAAAAGTGACAATTTCCAATAAAAAAATTCTAAAAACTATGATTTTAACTCTTCAGAACTGAGAGCTTACAACAGAACCTTACTTCTGGTTAATTTCTGATCTCGGTAGTCAGAGAAAATTAAAGATACAGTGTTTCTAACAGATTAGAACGCTTGGTCTACTGTCTTTCTTACTGCTCAGATGATTCCTCTTTATCAAAGCAGTTTTCCTCTCAGACTTAGGGGAACCCTCAGAAAATGTGTCAAATTAGATTAGTTTCTTTTTTTTTCACCCTGCTTGGGTCATTGTTGCTTTTGAGTTTTGAAGTCTGTGTTAAGATGTCTTTTATCTATTCTTGACTAAGATGGTTTTCCTATTAACAGAGTCACAGCATCTGATTTCCCTATGTTCAGGTTATGATCTTGACTGGGTTTTGCTTCAGCCACTGTATGCTTGTGAGGTTCAGTGGGAACTGCAGCTTGTGGGGAAGGTCAGCTCTTTGCCCACTCTTATTTCCCTGGCTTCCTGGCAGCAGCCATCCCGCCTGTGCAAAGCTTGCAGAAACATGGCTTGCACATCTGTGTCTTGAGTTTGAGAAGGAAGCAATAAAGAAGATTTTCTTGATCACTTGTGCAGATCACAGGAGATTTCTGCTTCATTGTACGTAGTTCTCAGAAACACTTCTGTGTTTATAATGTTGTCTACTTATAGATAGCTCTTGCATATTCATTTAAATGGCGCAAGAATGAATTGGGGGTTTGTTGCTGATTTCTTTAGCTTCTTCTGAGTTAAATTTTTATGTCTAAAACTAGGTATTTAGAGAGAAATCCCATGGATTATGTCACCTTTATATCACTCCTCTGGTTATTTAACTTTTACATATTGATATAGCTGATGAGTTTAGAGTAATCAGGAGTCTTTGTTCCTTGATCTACATTCGGTGTGACATTGTAAAATCAACTTAGTAGATTAAATTACTGATTTAGGCCGAGAAATGTTTTCCAGGTAGTACTTTAGTGAATTAATATGTTCAACCTTTTTGTTTTAGTCTAAGTAACTTGTACTAAAGTATAGGATATAATCTTGACACATGATCAGATAACAAACAATTTTTTCTTAACTTTATGATTACTGTTTCCTTCTACATAGAAGATAGCATTATTGGCTAGACTTAATTAAATTTACAGTATTTCATTAAAAGGAAGACGAAATATTAAAAACAAAGCTTTCCAATAATGCGTTTTTTTTACTAATACAGCACAGACTAATGGTTTGTCCTTAGGACTGGGAGTATAGAGCTTATATTTTCTTTTCAGTTTTGACACAGTTTTGCTATGAAATCTTGTGCAATCTGTTACAGAGCAGGATGGAGCAAGTATGTGATGTAGATGAAGCAGACTTCAGTTTCTGTGTGCAGTTTTTAAGTTCTTATAGAGATGATGAAATCTAAGTGAAATTCAGGTCTGTGGTAAATGTTGGTTTAATCTTGAATGTTTTATTTATTTTTCCATTTGTTTTTACAGAATGTTGTTCCAGCTGAGGTGTCACTTGTTTGTGTTGTAAAGCCAGATGAATTCTGGGATAAGAAAGTTACACACTTCTGCTTTTGGAAAGAGAAAGATAGACTTGGCTTTGAGGTATGTTGAACTTTTGTCTACTTCTGTCAAAAATACTGTTTCTGAAATGCTGGTATAGTTGGATGTCAACTAAAGTGTCTTTAAAATAGTTATATTGCAGATGCTTTGTGGATAGCAAACACTGTGCCTTTTAACTTTTTCCATTTTTAATGAGACTTTCTTCATTTAATAGTCTTAACTTAAAAATGTGTGGCATTTAAATCTTTGCTTAACAAGAAAAAAAGCTCTTTGATATGTATTGTGGGTGCTTTGAGTCAGAAACAGTTGTACAGGATTTAGTGTGAAATTTTTCATGTCTTCTCTAATAGACTGTAGAGATAGAGTGACACCATACACCATGTATCAGCTGTAACCATTCTGACAAATATCTTATTGCTATTGCATGCATCTTCTCTCATTTTGTGAGTTCTTTGACATCAGTAACAGGTTATAGATCCCTTGCCAAATACAAGCTGACACTGTTCTGAGTTGTGAGGTGAGGCAGTGTGTACAAAAGACTGCATGTTAATGTTAGTAGTTCCATTGTTATATCTGTCTGGGAGGTTAATGGAAACCTCAGTTTTCCCTGGTTTGTGGTGGTTTTTTGTTTTTTTGTTTTTTTTTTTAGAAAATACTGTGTCATCAAACTTTCCACTTATTTTTTAAGCTAATCTTGTTTGAATTACAGCAGGCATGTAGCATGCAGCCCAGTCACAGTGTCTTTAATCAAAAGCATGAGTGTGGTGGTGCCCACTCTTATAAACTAGCCTATTGTTTGGAGCCACATCCAAGATGAGAAGTCAAAAAGCCTCTGAACTAACAATCTGTACTCAAAAATATGATTTAAGAGCTACTGGTTAGAAAGTGACTTAAGTCTGCAATATTCAGTTTCACACAGTTTTTTTCACAACATAAGGTAAATTTCAGAGCCCAGAGAGCAGCAGTAATAAAGGCAAACCCCTCTTTAGAAGTCCCTGCTGTGTGATTTAGGCTCTCTTTTCCCAGCTACACTCCTGTAAATGAACTGTTTGGGAAAGTTCAGGAAATCTTTGAAGTTGCAATATAAAAGGCTGTGGTTATATACAATGGTGTTGTTAATTTGGAAGTTAATCCTTCTAGAGGATTCTTCTTGGATTTTTCTTGAACATTATTCAGCTAGAATGTATTTTTAGACAAATGAGCAGAAAGCCTACAAAAATATATCTACGAAGCAGGGATAATTTTGCATGACTATGATAATAAATGGATTTTTTGTTTCATTTTAAGGTTTGCTTAACTATCATTAAATGATAATCCTTTAATTTAGTAATCTTTGTAATTATATAAAGCATGTTCTGTGCTAGTAATCATGTTGGCATTGTTGGCATAGACTGCTGGAATTTTGTAATGAAACCTTTTGGTTTCTGTTGCTTGCTTGCAGTCAGGAAACTGGTTCAGTAAAAATGACCCACCTTCTCTGGGCTCCAAATAAATATTTGTGTCAGAGACAGGAGGGTGTCTTTCCTCTATTCCAAATATGAGTGCAGAGCACTGATAAGGCTATGGAAGGCTCCAGCTTATGCACAAATCTGCAGCTGCATAATTCTGCATTACTGGCAGTAAAAACAAACAGCACCCAGTTCATGTTTTGGATCACGGGTTAGATTTGTGTAACTATTAGGAAAATCCAGGGTCGGTTTTGCACCAGTGAAATAATTATGAACAAAAAAATTTAATGAAAATATGAAATATTTTTATTCACTTGGGTGTAATCTCATTTTATTGGAAGTAAATGCTGTGTAACTGTGATTTCTAATGGGGTATCACATCTGCCTCCAATTTCCTGCTACCTGATCTGTTCTTGATACACTGCTTGATATTACCGTATGAAGCCATTAATCACAGTGCCTTCCTTTCTGTTCAAAGGCAGAGTTCCTCTGCTTCAGAGTGAGATGTGGTGATGATGAGTTTGCAAAGCACTGAAAGTAAATGTGGGAACTGAGATCAAACAGTACTGGGTGGATAAGTACAAAGAGGTGGGCTGATTCAGCTGAGTAAAAGTTCATATCTTTATTTCTCGTTAGTATTAGTGTTGGTTTTGGACCTGCCTCAGGAAAATTCCCATTTGTCCTCCAGCAGAACTTTCCTCTGTAATTTTATTCCTCCCTTATTAGTAGCCAGTGCATGTGTTAATTGAAGCAGTTTTATCTGGTCCTGTGCCATGCTTCGTAAGAGGAGAGTTGTCTTAATTGTCACAGAGCTGTCAGCTGAAATGTTGCATATGTGACATTGTAATACTTAATACTGTTAGTATTTTTAAAGGTTGAAGAACATGATTTGAGTGTAAAAATTGCTGTGTTTTAGAGAGTTGGAAGGTGGTATTTTGTGCTTTTTTATTAATATATTGTACATAGTGATGTGAAACAAATTACTCTTTTAGTAGTTGTAGAGTGTTTTATTTGAGCGTGAACTTTTCATATGAGGACAAAGAGCATAACTGAAGAAAAAAATGACCATAAAAACAGAAAAAATGTACAAATTTGTGCACAATGCAAAATTGTTTATAGATTGGTGGGGTTATTTTGCACGTGCCATTCATTTAAGAAATTTAGGGGAGAAATAATCTCTGGGCCTGATTTAGAAAAGTACTTTGAAAATCGGTTTATCAGGAGCAGTTGTGCTTGCTGTTCTTATCCTTGTGGAAATCAGGGAGCAAAATTTTTAAAAGTTCACTTAGGATTTGGAGATAAGAAATCAAGTGCATTTAGAAAAAGAAAAAAGAAAAAGAGAGAGGAAAAACCAGGTGGTAAAGTACTAGGAATTAGTTGAAAAAATTAGAGTGTGTAGCAAAAGGTTCTTTATAAGCCTGAAGTCCAAAGTATGAGTAGTTCTAAATGCTTCACACTTCTACTGTAGCAGCTGACAGCTCCAGCTCTGTAGTAAACAGTGTCAGAAATTTCTTACTATAATTTATCTGCAACATCTGCTCTGGAAAATCTTATGTCTCTTAATTTACCTTCTGAGAATGATGCTTAATAAGCACAAATTGCTCCACAGAATAAAAAATGAATAACACTTTATAGGAAGTACCTAATTTTTGTCCATTTTCAATTCAATGATTTAAGACTGAGGCACCAGAATTTGTAGCTTCTGTGGACTTTGCTAAAAAAGCATCTAGGTGTTCCAGTTAAAATTGTTTATTTAACTGCATCTCTCTTCTCATTTGCATGCATCTCTGATGTTATTTTAACATGGGAGGCAAATCAGGGAATGGTCTATGTGGAGCTGTAGTATTTAAGCCATCATTTGTCCTGCATTCTGACAAAAGAGTGTGTTGAAAAAAACCCACTTTGCCTATTTTCTCTTCTCTGGAATGTAAAAATGAGTGTGCTAATTACTGTGAGCCCTGGAGGGCAAGGTGAGTGAGTGGGTAAAACCATGAGTGAAGGAGGCAGTTCCTGGCAGTGGAGCCAACAGTTCATCTTGTGTTTATCTGGGTTCTGCCAGCTGCTCTTGGGATTCTAGTATGACAGATTTCTATGGCACTGGCCAGATAAATATTTAACTTGGTGTAATGTTAAAGAAAATGATCTTTGTTTAGATTAGTGTTTCTTATTAAATAATACCCTATGCTACTCAGCGTTTAATCAAATAGTGTTTCAAAAATGGATTGAAATAGTATTTAGCATTAAAAAATAGGATTATTCTCCTCAGGAAGACAGCCTTTGCTTTGCTGTGGCAGTGAAGATCATAATTAGATTACAGTTGTTTAATTTCATATTCTCAAGGGACATGTGTATTGTTCTCTTTTGGAAAGTAACTACTCCTTTTCAGATTCGATAGTGTGGCTGCTCTGATATTACAGACTTCGGAGAAAAGCTCCTTGTTACTGAAATATTACAGCATCTGATTTTCAAGTAGCTCCTCGTTTGACTGTGTGGCATTTGTATTAAAGAGTTTTTTCATTTCTTCACTCAAGAATGAAAGTTCAGATGGATGTGTTTAAGATTTTGGGTGCACTTTTACATGTCCTGTTGAATATCTAGAATTCCTCTCTCGTCTTGACATCTGCCTCTATCTCCTTGTAGATGATCAATGAAAATTGCAGAAAACAGCAAATGACATAGAGGTCAGCCTACTGCAAACAGTATTTAAAGCTATTTTGTTACAAGAAATTCATGTTGCATGGGTTAAAATAATGTGTTTTCACTCCTGAGAAATAGAATTTTGCACATAAAGCACAAGACTTTGCAGTCCACGTTTTTAGCTTTGTCTTTCTTCTTTTGCTTGACAGTTCTTACAAAGGTTGTTTTGATTTTATTAAAAAATACAGCACTTCTCCTTTTCCCAAAGCACTGCTCTGAGTTGTTTCTTTAAAGGCTTTCACAAGGTTTGAGCAGACTAATATTGTACAGAGCAAGTTTCCTGACTAGAGTAGAGAATGAGAGCTGCTACCACTCTTCGAGGTTGTAAGAAGAACTGATGATTCCATGACTCTGGTCAGCAGCAAACAGGGCATGTTTGAAACCTCCTGCCGCTGTCAGCTTATTAGCTGTCTCTGTTGTCAGAAGTGGGTGGATCAAGTGGGAAGGAAAGCAAAGATTAAAGGATTCAGTAATTTATACTTTTTTTTTTTCTGTTTCACCATCTGGTCAGGTCTGTTTGTTTCTCCCTTGGGAAATTTAAGCTCTTCATTTTAACATTCAGCTATAATCTGCTGTCCAAAGGCTTTTACTTTGGATTAAGAAAGCTGATTTTTTTTCCCCTTTTACTGGAATCAACATAGTTTGACTTGGGAAAAAAAGGGAAAACAAAATCATTTCAGTTGCAAGCAAATGGGGTTATTTCTGGTTTTACAGCTGTAAATTGCCTTACTTTTACCTGTGATAATATGTTGAAGGGTGAAATTCAAAGACAAAGGTTGAACGCTAATTCATAAGGCACAACTTTTTTAGGATGTGGTAGTTTGGCATTTATTTTTACAAAAGATCAAAGACCATTACTGTGATTGGATTTTGAAACATTTTTAGAATATGGCAGCAGAAGTTTGCTGAGCCTGGAGTAGAATTTATATCCATATAAGAGAAGTGTCTTCTTACTGTGCACAGTGCATTATTCAACATTTTTTTCTTCTTTGGTTCTTGATCTGGGTACTTATGGGCTATTAATCTGTAGCAATTGATGAAAGCATTTTTCTGATGGTTCTGAGAGACCAATTGCACTTTTGACCCCTGGAAAAATACCAAAGCTAAATTACTAATTTAGAGCATATAGAGAAAGTTCGGTTAGCACTTCCACTGGTTCAGTTCTAGAAGAAAGGCTAAATTCTGTTTGGGAACCTTCATTTCTTCCACAACCTAGTCAAAAATTCAAATGTTTGTTTATATTTTGAAAAGTTCAGACAGGATTTTAGTGACTAACCCAGTGAACAGTCAATAAACAGTTTAAGAAGTGTTTTTTTAAATCAGAAACCCAGAGAATGAATATGTTTGGGAGTAATGCCTTAAGTTACAAGAAGATTTTTTTTCCCCCAAGTTTTTCTAATAAGATGTAGAAAATTAGGGGTTTACAAAATCACTTTTGTGTATGTTTATTTTTTTGTCAGAAGATTATTTTCTCATATAGCTAAAATACTTTTTGTGCAGGCTTTCATTTTTCAGAATTTTTTTATATTAAAAAAGTCTCCCTAGTACAGGTTTGCAAGGGTTATCCTTTGTCCACTTTCCTTCCTGAAGGATCTCTCTTAAGAAAAAATCTGAAATGAGTGGTCTCAATGCAGTCCATCCATTTTGTCAGGCTGTTTGGGTCCTTTTAGAACTTGTATTTCAGTAATGAGAACCAGCTGCCTGGTTTGCTTTAGTTCCCATACCAAAATGCCCGTACCAAAATTAATTTTCTTTTTTTTTTTAAGAAACTCATAGAGATGACTATAAAAAAAAAATACCTAAACTAGGAAGTGTTCCAAAAGAAGGAAGAACAAAGGCTTTTTTTTCTTCGTTCTTGGACCTGGAATTCTCTGGGGTTTGGGCTGGTTACTGGCATTACTTAAAGAAACTACTAGCCAATTCCGTTTACAGCAGCTATGTACCATTAAGAGTACAGGACAATAGTGTATATTTGGATGTTGCTGAAAGGTTTTCCTCTGCAATAAGAGACTGTTTGTTTGGAGCTACTCTGAATTCTTTAGTTTCAGTATCTGCAGGAAAATGGAGCTGGAATAGAATGCTCTTTCCAGTTAGCTCTTTCCACATATTCTTGTGCCCTGCAAGAGTATGTGAATGATTTGATGGGTTATGGAAATTTTCCTTCTCTTTTACATTTCTGGCTCTATATTGCCAATATGTCTGCTTCCATAGAGAGGTTGGTTTGGGTTTTTTTTTCCACAGGAGTTATTCCAGGCTTAGCATATCATGCATCAAAGCAAGCTGTACTGCCAGCTTTTGGTTTTAACTTTTATGAATAAGGTTCATTCAGGAGCCTCTGGAACATAGAAATGAAAGCAAGAATTTAGTTTTCCACCTAGCAGTGAACCTGTGTTTTCCTGTATTCCCTGATGTAGCTGATGAGCTAGATTTGTCTCCTGGGTGAATGACTTGGCCTTTTATGGATACTAAGATTTGAATTTTTGTCTACTCATGAAAAGAGCATGGTTGACCCTACTTTTCTTGAGCATGTTTGCACAGTAAATGCAGGCACTTAACTTTTATGGCACAAACTCACTTCTGGGACTGAAAGTATTGCCAGAGAGTGGTAAAAATACAGAGTGCTTTGCAGTATGATAGCCTGCTGCTATATTCACTACAGATAGATCGTGTGGTATATGACTTGATCACAAAGCATTGGTTCCCAGCAGGAAAACAGATGTCCAGGAAACACATTCCTTTTTCCCATTGAAAGTAGACAAGGTGGTAGAGATGATGCTCTTACAGGATCATGCATGAGATATACACTGCATCTCTGAATTACCTGTCTGGTTTAGGCCCACATTAATGGCAAACAGCCATATTTCATTTAAGCATTTAGCAGTAAAATCTGAATCACAGAAAGATCTGCTCAGTATCTCTAGGCACACTTGTCAGATACTTTAGGAAAATATAAGCCTTACCTACAAGTGACCTATTTTATTGTTGCAGGTTATTTTAGTATCTGCTAACAAGCTGACGCGATATATAGAACCATGCCAGCTGACAGAAGACTTTGGAGGAACTCTCACCTACGATCACATGGATTGGTTGAATAAGAGGCTGGTTAGTTATCTGTGTTATGGGGTTTGGGGGGGTTTTTTAGTGTCTCCTTCTTGAGCCCTCAAATTTTTATTTTGGTAGGAGCTACAAAGCATGTGGGAAATGGTCATAGGTGCAGTAGTGCAGTTCATTGACATATCTCAGTCTTGTGATAAGTAACACTGCATTTACTCAAGGGATGATAAAGCTGATGCAATCAATTTGTTGAACCAACCAGTTCCTCAGTGAAACACTTATAGTAACAATAATTCAAGAAGGGCCTGAGCATATGGTGTGGTTGCTATAAACGGAAATTGGCCACTGTAGGAAAGACCAAAACAAGGAGAAAACACTTGGACTCAGCAGATCCTCCTGGGTTATCTCTTAGACCTTAGTTCCTGTGCACCAAGGGCCAGGTTTTAAGCTGTCCTACACCAAAACCTCTGTCAGGACAGTTTCCCCAGTAGACCAAGAAGCAATAAATGTCTAGGAACAGCTACATCCTTTAATTATTAATCAGCACAAATTGTTTAAGAAACTGTCGGTGTGCATAGCTTTCCAGAATGTTCTTAATCTTTTCTTCATTGATACTTGCTTTTCAGTTATTAAAATAGAATTTTTGAAACAATATTTAGTTTTCATTGACACAGCATGTTCCCTTCCTGTGTAATCTATTCTTAAAATGTGTGTCTCCATCTAGGATCTCCAGGTGTATTGCAACAACATGTGCTTTGCCCTGAAATTTTAAGTAGTCGTAGATAAGTTAAAGAAAGTTCATAGGCAAGCTATTGATTAATAATTTAATAACAGCAAAAAGACCTGAAAGTTACTGTGCACGTCACATAAGGCACCCAGTCGTGCTCAGTTATGTTTAAAAGCAAAACCAGCCCTCAGAAGTGAGGTACAGAGGAATTGTCTGAGCAGTGTCTTTACTGTACAGGTCTTGTTGTCTGAGATCAGAAGCCCCTGAGTTCAAAGAAGCTGATGAAAATATTTCTTTCTATATAGTATAATACATTTTTATTTTATTTTAGTTATTCATTACAATATAGTCCATTTTAATAATGATTAGAAGCTGACATCTTTGCCAAGTTGATTATTTTAATTCTTTCAAGTAAGTTATCCTGTAGCTATGCAACATGCCTTGATTGTCTAGCATTATTAAAGGCTTAAATGAAGATGTAGAGTAAATATGTACATACAAACATACAGGTTTTGCAGAAATCTCTGTTTTTTCAGTGTAATATTTATTTTTTCAGTGTAATATTTACTATCTCCCAGAGGAATCTTAGTGCTCTTAAGTGTTCCCTGCACAAAACTTCGTATTTTCTGTTGTGTCCTCTCTACATCTGAATGTTGGCAAATATGGCACTGTGTAGAGACCGATGTATACTAATGGAATTACTGGATAAATTTACACTGATGCCTTCAATGCAGCTGGCTAGAAATTTAATTTCTTAAATTAAAATTTTCCTCTTATTTAGGTATTTGAAAAGTTCACTAAAGAGTCAACATCTTTACTGGATGAGCTTGCTCTGATTAACAACGGAAGTGATAAAGGAGCTCAACAAGAGAGAGAGAGGTGTGTGATTCACTTTTCAATACTTTTGGATTATAAAATTTCATTTGAATTCCAAAAAATACTGAAAAAAGATACACCTTAAATACGTTGAAATGTGTAAAGAAAATTGAAACATTTATAATGAAGACTACAAAATACATCAGTGTGTGTGTAGGTGGATGCTCATTGAACTGATTACATGTATCTTCACTTATGTTTTGATTCAGTGAGTTGAAAATGAGGGAAAAAAGTTTAGTCTCTTAACACCATCAGGTTATTCTAGCCTCAGGTGAAGGTTTTAGGGCTACTGTAATATAAATTTTAATAATGCTTTTTTTTTCTTTCAAGATCAATAGATTTGAACTTTCTTCCATCAGTTGATCCTGAGACGGTACTGCAGACAGGTATAGTAAGTCAAAAAATTAGAATGTTGGTCAGTAAAATGACATAATTTGTTATAGGCTACCTTGTGAAGTGCTAAGTGAAAGCTATCTTATTATCTTAGCCATCTTCACAATGTAACAAGCTTATCAAATACTGTAACTTTGAGTCAAAAAAGTGATAACTATTATGTTTAATTTTGGGAATGCTTTGTTTCTAGCTGGTGTCAATATATTTGTCTTATGGATTTATCTCAGTAGCAACCAAATGGTTACAATACAAAAAGCATTTTCCTGTGCCGTTCTGGCAATGTGCATCAGTCTGGTTCTGAGCTGGTCATCTGTCAGAAAAGTGAAGCATACTTTGCTTCTTGGACTCTCCATTCAACATTGAATGATTTGGGATTCTTTAAATTATTTGGTTTAGGGTAAATTTCCTGTTGACATTAAAGTATAATAGTCTTTTGGACTGATTTGGACTGGAATTTTTTTTTTAATGACTGCTTTTGTGAAGAAAGTAGAAGTAAGGAGATGTAATGCACAGTGTTATGTAGTGATGAGAGTCTGATTAGTGCTTAGATTTTTTACCTTATAGCCTTCTATAAACTAATTTGTGGATCACATGTAACACTTGTCACAGAGCACAAGTGGCTTCTATGTGCCCTCTATGTAAAATTTTAGCTTATCTAGATGTGGGATAATATTGATTTGAGTTAAAATGTGAAAAAGTGGTTTCTTACTTTGGTCTTTGAAGTTTTTAAAACATGAAGTCTGTAGACAATGTCTCTAGATTTTAGCCTAATTGTGTGTCCTTGTCTAATAGTAAGATTTTTGGACAAAACAACACTTCAGTTTTTTGTAAGCAGATGGCTCCTTAGCCTATTAGTTTATCTGCATGCTCTGTTTCCTTAATTATGGTGTAATGATTTTTTTTTCGTGCTATTAAGTTTCATAACTTTCATAGTTGATCCTTGTGGCTCCTTTCCAACACAGCATATTCTTTGATTAAATCATGGGAGTTTTAAGAGGAAGCCTTTCTCTGTTAGAGTCACTGTATTGAAAGAAAAAAGAAAAATTAATCTCTCCCCAATTAAATTTTTATCTCCTGAGGGGAGATGTGAACAAACTGAGGGTTTAGATAAAAGGCTTCTGTCTTCCTTAACTACAAGTACTGTTCTTTTCACAAGCTCCAAATTCATAATTCTTAGAATTTAGTTTGCAAAAATGTTTTTGTCTGGAAAAATGGCAATCCTTTTCTGCTGAAGGAATAAAACAAAATTTCAAAGTTACCCCAGTAGAACAAACTTGTAAAAGTGTTTGTCTGTTTGCTCTGCGGCTACTTGTGCCCATGTAGTATTATAAAAGAGGAAATCCAAGGTACTTGTTTTATAGTACAGCAAAATGTATTTGAATTCTTAAGATATTTTAATTTCACAGTAATATATGCTGAGTAATTTAAACTTGCTTGCTGCAATATCCAAAGCCCTTGGAATTTTCAATGTCTCAATAATACCAGTTGAACTTAGCCTTTGGTTTTTGCATTTTCCTTGAGGTATTACAATTACTCAAGTTGTGGTTTTTTTCCTTTAGTGAACTGTCATGTTTAAGGCCTGCAGAACTAGTGATTTCTGACCGCCACATTTTCACTTTCACACCAACATCTCTTTAGTGACCAAACACGGTTTTATTTTAACTGTTCCACTGAGCTTTTGAGGAACAAATTGATGATTTGGGTTTACTTATAGTGTGACGTTTACATCCTGAGAACTTTAGCACAACCATAACATTCTTCAAACAGTTTAAGCAAGATTAAACAGTCAAAACATTCTATTTTTGTGTATATGAAAGTCACTGCACTCTAGAGAGTCTGTACCCTGATGGGATGCATAGGAGCACAAAGAAAAAGGCAAGACAAGTCAGAACAAAATACTGAAAAAAATAGTTATTATTCAGCTTCACACTCTCTATGAAAGCATTGTATGTGCTATAAAAATCCTGAAAGACAGCAGAGAAACTATATATTCAGGTTTTTAGTGTCTCCAGAGCATTCACTCAATATGAGCTGTTTAAGAGAAGTATTTTGGATGCCAGTCACCATTTTGAAGTAAATCAGAATACTTCAGAGCTGTTTCAGTCTCTGGATTGTGCTTTTCAGTTTTCTTTACGTTAATCAATGCTATTGTCAAATTGAGTGTTAGTTACAGTATCTATTTTATATATCTGAAATATACCACTTTTCTTCTGATTTAAAACTGATCTAGTCCCACAAACTGTGGCCAGAGCTCTGCATGAAATTATATCATTAAATGTGCCCAATGCATGAAAGATCATTAGTTGCAAAAAAGGCACTTTTGATGGCTTAAAAGCATGCAGTCTTACTACTGATTTCTGTGAGTTTTTTCTTTGAATCTAGATTAACCACACCATTTTATGTATTCTCAAAGGTCATGAGTTGCTCTCCGAGTTACAGCAGCGTCGATTCAATGGATCTGACGGAGGGGTCTCCTGGTCTCCGATGGATGATGAGCTGCTGGCTCAGCCCCAGGTCATGAAGCTGCTGGACTCCCTGAGGGAGCAGTACACCCGCTACCAGGAGGTTTGCAGGCAGCGAAGCAAGCGCACGCAGCTGGAGGAGATTCAGCAGAAGGTAATGCAGGTAAGCCTGGAGTTGTTCTTGGTGTTCTTCACAAATGTCAGCATTCTAGTTTTACTCAGTGCTCCACACTGTGGCTGCCACAGTGACTTTCCAAAGGCTATTCTGTATGTGGATGTGGTTGCAAATGTGTTCTCTTGCCTTGGGGCTGTCCCTTTGCTGTGCACTGTGGCAGTGCTTGGATGCCTTGTTAGAGATGCAAATGCCTGCCCTGCTGGCAAAGAGAGCAACATTCACAAGTGAGGTATCTTTGACTGGGAGTCAGCTTTGCTTGAGAGTTGAAAACCTTTCCCTGCTTATGTCATTTAAAGTTCCTGTTGCTGAAGATAAGCCATTACTTATTCCTTTATTTGTGTAATGCTTGGTGGTTTAACCTAAGGTGAAGTGCTTAAACTCCCTTTATTTAAAGAACACCCTGACAATAATGAATTTAAATTTCCTAATCAATTGCATGTTAAAGGTCGTGATGAACTGGTTTGGTCCTTTGGAAACAGGCATGTAATTAGCAACATTTTCTCAGCAGAGTCTCAGTAGAGAAAATCAAGGAAAAGAAATAAATTTATTCTTCTTGTGTTTATCACTTAAAATTAGGTTTTTTATTTTTAAGATTCTTTATAGTTTGAATATGCAGAATATGGAATAGCTAATTGCTTTTAACCTTTCAACATTGACATTTCTAATGCATGAGAAGGGCAAGTGAAGTACTTGCACTTTACAGCATTGTAGATATGGGTAAAAATAAAAACTAATCAATTTTGTGATGTCTACCAGTGAAAATAGAAATCTACTGAGGAGATAATTTTAATTTCTGTAGTAATTTGCTTACTGTAAAAAAAACCTAAAAAGCAGATGGTATCCGTTGGTATATTTAGCTGGAAGTATTAAAAATTTGAGAGATTAATATAATCCCATATAGAACATACCAGTACAGCTGTGGGTATAATCATGTGAGGTTTATTTTCCTGTGTTTAAGTTTTAGTGGTTGAACAAGATGTGATTTTTTTTTTTTTGGGCTTTGGCAAGCTGACATTGCATTTAAATGGAATTGTTTACCATTAGTCAGCCTCATTTTGTGATATTTGTAGTAGAAATAGTTACTTGCTTGCTCTGTCTACAGTACAGATGTTACCTGGCAAATGAACTGACTTTCAGTACACAGGAAGAATGTGTTTTGCTCTTTTACCAAACTAACCAGTTTTTTTTTTAAGTTTCTTTAAAAGCTTTCTAAATGGCATACAAATATTTGAGAAAACTTACTAAATGTAGGAAATAACTTTCTTTCCTTTGGTATTACAGCAAAAATTTATGCTAACATAAGGAGTTAAAGGCCAAGAAGCTAATGATGTGCAGAAGGAAACCAGTATAGGCAAAGTGCTGTGGAATTTATTTTGACGAAACAGACAGAAGTTGCAATATAACATGCTTACAGTACTCACTTAGAATGGGTGTTTTTCCCTTGTGTTACTGTTTTTTTCTTATGTGTTTTGATATTCCACTAGCTTTCTTTACAGTTGCATTCCTATTTCATTATTTGTATAGAATCTTACATTGCTAAGCAGTCCTGGCTTGCTTTTGTGTTGCTGTTTCAATTTCACTATTGGCTGCTTCTCCTTACTGTGACCTGCTTAGTTCTTACTCCTATCTCCAAGTCATCCATAACCAGCTCTCTCCCTTATGCCTTCAGTATCCTACCCTCTCTTCTGGATTACCCCTTTTGCTTCTGTTCCATAGTTTTGTTTCCCTCTCCTTTGTCTTTCATTCTGTAATGTAAAGGCTGCAATGATTGTCAGATGTTTTGTAATAAGCAGTTTTCCTAAATGCTGCTTGTTAGTTTAACTCTGTAGGTTAGGATAAACTCTAGCTTTGTCTCTCCTTCAGCAGAGGTGTTACTTACTGTTTTTCTAATCTTAATTCACAAAAATGAATGTGAGGTCTTGCAGTAGTCTTGTCATTAACCATTTAAAAGTTTATTTTATGAACATTACATCACATTTTTGTGTGTGTCCCCTAGTAACTCTTCCCTCCTCAGTTAAAACCTTTGTCACAAGAGCAGCCACATGCTGGCAGTTGCAGAGTCAATGCAGTAGTTGCTGGAAACTTCTAATGGGGTGGTGGTCTTGGGTCTTGGCCAGAGAGGGGAGCTGCTAAGCAGTAGCCTTGTCCACTATTTCAGACTTGCATGAGAACTGTCATTTCCACGTGTAAGTTTTCCAGGCCACTCTGACCTTACAGGAGGACATCCGGCTCCCTTCACTTCTAGGTCAATTCCGTATTTAACCCCTAACAGCTGTGCTGAGTACAACAGGAAGTTTCTCTTTAAACAAAAAAAACCTGCAACTGTAGAGACCTAATTTGTCCTAGAAATGATAAAAGCAGCAAAGACTCAGAGTGCTTTTGGAGCAATGAAGATATGCTCTGAAATAGTGCTTCAGCATAGAGCAAAAAAGGGCAGTGGGAAGGTAGATACATAATGACTCAAAGATGGAGTGCACTGAGTAGCCTTCTGTAAGGATGATTATTCTTGTTTACTGTTGCAGTGCAGTCTAGCAGCACCAGGAAAATGGTCCAATTAGTCCCTGTTTCATTTGTCTTCATGGTTATGGGGTTACATTGTGTATTGTGTTATGTTTCCTGGAAGTCTGTGTGAAGCTGTTTTGTGATCAATGTGTAAACAGAAGTCACATTAAAGACAGGAAGCTGGCTTCCTATGCCTTTTTATTAAGGTTCAGAATCTGGAGGTATTACTGTGTTTCCTTACTTTAGGACTCCCGTAGGATTTCTGCACTAGGTTTCATTGCATTGCAGCTGTCTGTTTTCCTGATATTTAAAAATTTATCAGGAAATTTTTCCATAGATGTCTGATAATTCAAATTGTGTAAGGAAACCAAAATTTGAGGGATTCTGCTTTGCTTTTGAGTAATATTTACATCCAAAAAATGTAATAATAATAGTAAAAGAAATCCAGTACTATAGTCCAAAGTTGTATTACTGTGACCCTGCAAAGACAAATTCCATGAAATGTGGCCACAAAAACTCTGTAACAGGTTTCTGTTATTTGAATAGTAGAGCAAGCTGGTGTGTAAATTTAATTCTGAAGTAAGTATGTATCCTGTACTTGAGTGTTAGTATATTCAGCAAAAAACGGAGAAAGCTATCATGTGTGAGGTTGAATACAGTTGTGCATTGTAATCTCTTGGACAAAAAAAGAATTCTGGTTTGAACACAAGAGGTCCATTAGCATGTTTTGAGTTCTTTTATGACAAGTGTCTATATGAAAAAATCTTGTCATAGCTGCCACCTGTTTTCATGGAGCTGACAGGCTAAGGTTAATGAAAAGTAGTTTATACTTAAAATTTTGAAGGATGTGAATGGATTCTACAAGATTCCTACAGAGCTGAAAAATATCTGTTTTTTTTCATAAAGATATGCTTATTTTTATTTCTGCTTGTGTTGCAAATTCTGTTTATCCTAGTTTTTGTATAATTGATTTGCTACTTTGTTTTTGTCATCTTTATCTTACTGACAGGTAGTCAATTGGCTTGAAGGACCTGGATCAGAACAGCTGAGAACCCAGTGGGGAATAGGAGATTCCATTAGAGCTTCACAAGCTTTGCAACAGAAACATGAAGAGATTGAGAGTCAGCACAGTGTGAGATTTCCCATACCCTTTTCAAGTACCAAAATAATTCTAAAAGCATGTAGTTATGAGCAATGTGTTTTGGTTATGAGTATCTAGGAATTTTGCATGATGTTATGGGTTATAGAGGAAAATACCTGAGCAGTTATAAAACTAATATGGTCATCGTATTTGCATGCTATTTATTTCTTTTCCATTGTAGAATGTTACAATAGCTCTTAAATTTTCATGTTGAGTAGAAGGGATAAGTTTACTTTTTCTTCCATGCCAAATGTCTGAGAAGTCCTGCACTTCTCAGGTGGATAACTTAATATTTTTGTCCGTATTAGACTATACTTACCAGTAACTGAAACTGACTTAAGACTTTCATTGATCAAGGCTTTAGATATACTTTTATGTTCATAATGAAATAATGAGAATGCTGTTTTGTAACTACACTAACTTGATACGTTTGCTTCTAATTTTGGACACTTCCTAAACTTCAGTAGAATTTTGTCTTTCCATCAGATGATTAACTGTAATTAGGTTATGAATATTCAGTGTTCCCAAAGGGAACTTTGCCCAGAGTGCTGTTCACATTTTCTGACTTTCCTTGATATAGACATGGGCAATTCTGTCCACTTTTCCTAAGTTCATGGCAACAAAAATAGTCACTGAGTTACAGTTTTTCAGAGGTAATTTAGAGGAGGGAAAAAACTCCGGACATGTAGTCTGAGAAACACAGCACCCTAGAACACACTGGTTTCCTTGCTAGATGCAGCAGTGTAGATGTCTGTGCTACCTGCTTCACTGACAAAAATAAATTTGAGTGTCTTTTAGTTATATGGGTATTTCAAACTGAAAAGTGAAAACAAGATTGAACATTTTTTTTTTTTTTTACTTGGATATCTGTAATAGAGAACTGTGATTTAGCTTGGATCTAAGTGCAGTCCTTGAAATCACTGAAATCCCATTGGATTTTGCAGGCTGCCCTACGGTGTACTAAAGCACTGGCAGAATAGAACACACCTTGGTTCTCAAGTGCTGGCAGGAATTTGCAGTAATATGTCAGAAAAATATATTTTATTTTATACCAAACAAAGTAATTGGAAGACCACTGTCCTACCTTAAATTTGGTTGCCTGTTTAGAGATTAAAACCATTTTTTGTCAACATCACTAGAAAAATGTGCTTTATCGTTTTCTTTGATTTTTAGTGTATGCTTCCTCTTTCATTGTTTTCCTGTTTTTTCTCTCCTCATGATTGAATTGACAGTTTGTATGATTGCTTTCTTTCATCACTGTCTGTGTAATGTTGATTGTAGTATTTTGAAGAGACTTTCAAAAATATTTGTTTTGAAGACATTTTTACTTCCATTTACACTGATGTGAAAAAAACCAATTTCCATAGGGTGCATTTTTGTTTGTTTTTTGTGGAGAGAGAATGAGTAGGTTTTGGGGGGGGGGTTCATTTTCTGATAGTTTTATGAATGAGCAATATGCTAGAACTGTTGTTTTTGAGCAGGGCTTTTCTCCATGGGTTTGAGCTGTCACATACAGCAGTGCATAACTTCTCCCATGGAAGATCAGAAATACACTTTTTATACCTGGGTTGTTGCTCTCTTGGTTTTACAGCCTGATGAAAATCAATTACTGCAACACTTACTTTAATGCTAAAAATAAAAACAAAATAAAACCAATATAAAAACAAACAAAAAACCCCCCCTTAAACATTATTAAACTAAAATTTTTTTGACTCCTCATGTTATAGTTAATTTGTCACACTTCACACTCAACTAGATTTATATGTTCAGTGTTGAAGAACTGTATTCTGTGAACTGATTGTGCTGAATCTGTTTAGCTATAGTTCGTGTGTCACAACTGAAGATGTTTTCATATTATCTCATCACAGTTACCCCTTTTGGGACAGATGAGAGATTCTGCTCTCAAATGTTTGACTGATTACTAATTTAACTTTTTCATTACTTTCTCTTTTTTCCCCTCCTTGCTCTTTTCATATTCTTTTTTTTTTTCTGTGAGCAGATGGTAGAGGCAGCTTTGGGTGAAAAGAAAAAAAAAATCAGAATATGGATATTTATATTCCGTTTTGCATGATTTGTAAATAAATGATGCAAAAGCTGAAGACATCATTTACAAAATTCTAAACATCCCAATGGGAGCGAGACAAGAATACAAATTAAATCAAATATGTAGGCCAATAGATGGTGCTGTTCCATAGAAATGCTTAGGACGCTTCAAGGTCAAAATTAGAGCTGTTGAGCAAACACATTTTGCTTTTACAGGCATCTCAGTCATGCAAGATGTGAATGAGATCTGGATGTATCAAGCTGTTTTTAAATCTCCCCAAATTGTTAAATATTTGAACTATTTTCCTCTGCAAATACACCACCAGGACAGCATAACTAACTCTTATATGTATTCAGTAATCAAGCGGTGTGAAAAACAAATGTGCACATTTTGAATTGAATAGAATAAAACTTTCTTAACTAAGAAACAAGGATCATTTTGAAGTTTCCATGCATGGACTCTCTCTTATTCAGAGGTTAGAAATTGCTTCCATTTTGTCAACAGCAGTATTTTTTCTAAATACTTTAAGGAAATTATTGCTAGTTTCATTCATGTCACTGAAAGTAACACATAGATGGTCCTGTGAACAGCTTTTTATGATAGCTGATCATGTGGCAAAAGATAATTTGTTTCAGTGGACCACTACAGATATTTAAGCACTAGAAATTGATTTAAAAATGGTGGAATTCCTCTTTTGGTGGCAGTTTGTGCTGGGACTAGGAGCTATGCCTTGGACTCTTCCCATCTTCCTGCACTAATTTTTTTATAGTACAATGCATATATAAACATGTACTAAGCACTTTATTGAGCGTTGGTTTAAAACCAGGAATATTTTTTGTTTCTCTGTGAGATTTCATAATTACGGTGCAATCTGTAATAACGTCCTTTTTTCAATCTGATTATTAGCTTGCAGTTGGATATATGCCATTTAAAGAAATAAAATTGGTTTTGGCATTTTTAATTCTTCATCTTCTTGTGTTTCTAGGAGTGGTTTGCTGTTTATGTTGAGCTTAATCAGCAGATAGCAGCTCTTCTAAATGCAGGGGATGAGGAGGACCTTGTGGAATTGAAAGCATTGCAGCAACAGCTGAGTGATGTGTGTTACAGGCAGGCCAGTCAGCTGGAATTCAGGCAGAACCTATTACAAGCAGCACTTGAATTCCACAGTGTTGCTCAGGATGTAAGTGTTTCTTTTTCATTTTTCTCAGGCTCACTTGTCAATAAATTAGTGCATAAAATGTTGAATAAATCGGGAAAATATTCAGGAAGGTGAGGGGAAATATAATGTCACTTGGAAAATGCTTTAAATCACCATTTAGTGTAATTGAGACACCGATAAAATTGGCTCCCCCTTTTTTAGGAGGGAAATACTTCCTAATATGTCTTATAATTCAGTAGAATTGAAATAAATGGTTACTAGTAGAAAAGTTACTTTGTTGCCCATCTTTTTTTTTTAATTTAGAGGCACATGCCTTAATTGAACTGGAATTTGTTATACTTTCCATAGTTTCTTTTTTTAAAATCTTCCTTTCCTATATTTTTCTTAAAAAACAAATAGAATCTTGTCTTCCTGCTCTCCTGCCATCTAGGGATGTATACTCTTGGAATTCTGCAAGGCAGATGGGTTGTTTATATTTCATCTTGACTTCCATTTCCTATTGCTGCAAAGAGAAATTTGGAAATGACAAATTTTCAGGCATTTAGAAGATTGTATACTCGACTATCTGAAGCTCAAACTTCTTTTTAAATATCAGCAATTATGTTCTTATTTTTCAGTTGTCTCAGCAATTGGATGGTTTACTGGGAATGTTGTGTGTGGATGTAGCACCAGCAGATGGAGCATCAATTCAACAGACATTAAAACTACTGGAAGAGAAATTGAAAAGTGTTGGTAAGTAAGATATTTCTACATTTCAGACACACATTCTAATGAATGCATTACAGGGGGAAGACACAGTAATCTCTTTTACAAAATCACCAAAAAAGCCGGGGGGAAAAGATCTTTTTCACTTTTGATTCCTCACTATGTAATGTTCCACTGAACTACTTGGTGCTGGCTTATGTCATCTGTTGAAGAGTAGTTCTGTCTCGAGAAATTATCTGAAACTTTTCTTTTAAGTGCTTTACATCTAATATATATATATATATTTGTTGTATGTCATTATCATGCATTTCATCTGTAAACAAACTTCTTTCCGCCATTAATCTTAAGTGTTTTGGGATTATAGGGCTTAGATGATCTTTTTATCTCCAGAGCTGACCTCTTGATGAATAAGATTTTATCCACTCAGTTTTAAAATGCTTGTATTGAGTGTTTTGCAGTAGCTTTGAAAGTATGTCTTAATAAATGGCATATTTATTAAGGTTGTTACACTGTCAAGCATATGGAATTAATTATTCCAGTTGGAAGGAGTCTACAGTGATCAGCTGGTTCATAAAGTTGAGGGAGAAAGAACTGCAAAGAAAAATCATTTATGGTAGAAGTAGTTAAGGTTGGAGTATAACAGTTTCATGCATAAATGAGATACTCCTTCAGGAAAACGGATAATAGAGCTATCAAATAAGAGATGTAACAGCAGATCCCAAGGGTTGGCAAATTTCAGTGTAGAAAATTGTATCAGCCGTATCAGATATATTTTATAGTAACTTCTGCCAGCAGTGGAAGAACACTTAGGCTACAACTGCTTAGCAGTGATAAATATTTTAGGAATTGTGTTACTGTGTGGATGAAAGGCACTAATTAGCTCTGTGTATGCTGAGAAACTGACTCACTGTCAACTTTTATTCCTTTTTTGTTATCAGCTAGATCATAAAATAGCAAAGCCTTAGTTCTTTGTTGTAGACAAATGCTCTCGCAAACTTGAATTGGAAAGGACAGTGAAAGGTACATGATATCCTTTTCATTTTCCAGGTTCCAGTCTTCATCCATGTATGATTCTGTTGCACTTTGTCTCTCTCCATTGAGGACAACCACCAAATTTATAAGAAACCATTGAACTTTTTTTTCCATTCTCTCATTAGACTTAGGTTTGCAAGGCTTACGTGAGAAAGGTCAAAGTCTTCTTGATCAGATATCTAACCAGGCATCATGGGCCTATGGGAAAGATGTGACCATTGAAAACAAAGAAAATGTGGACCATATCCAAGGAGTAATGGAAGATATGCAGCTTAGAAAACAAAGGTAAGAACAACAGTTCTAGTCACTAAGATTTTTGTGTGTTAACGAGTCGCTTTATGTACAATTTAGTTTGTTTTAAAGAGCTCATTTTGTTTTATGTTCAATTAAGGGATGTAATACAACTCTAATTTATATTTGGATGGGACAGAAGCTTCCCTGACTAATCTGTTGTAGTGTATTCCTTAAAACAAGCACGTTTTATCTTTTGGTACTGGATGGAGTACTTGAATGCTTTCCTGTACTTGTAAATGCTCAAAAATTACACATTCTTTCTATATGGAATTATGAAAATATGCAGTAAGTGTCATATATGTTAGCAGTTTGAGTGGTGATAGGTGTAAAATTATGTATTAAACAGCCTTGTTTATCCTCTTTATCACTAGCTCTATCTTTTCAGTATGGTGTTTTTACTCCTGAACATAGGAAGACAAATGAGATGGTGTTGGAGGGGTCTGGGTACAAAAGGAAGGCACAGATTTCAGTTTTCCAAGTTTGTGAGCTGTGGAAAATTATAGAGTAAGGGATGAAGGAGTGCTCTCTTCTCTGTTGAGAAAAATGTTGGACAGAGTTGAATTTGTAAGAAGGATTGATTTTGTCATCATCCTCTTTCTCCAAAATTTGATTATTTGTAATTAAAGATGTAGTAGTACTGGATTTTCTGTAGTGCTGCCTTTTTTCTTCTACTCAACATGTGAAAGAATTAGATGCTATTGCCAGTATTACTGTGGGAACCCCTGAGACAATATTATACTGCCCATAGACAGGGCCTGAAGCTCGAGGGCATTGGCTGAGCAAAAAAGTGCCTCTAGGCAACAGCAAGGTCTAGTGAGCATCAAATTGCCCATTTAAAAAATTAATTCTGCTGTTCATAAGCTGTTTTCTTAGGGAGCTTAGTGAAAGAAACTGTGTTTTGGTAGTGCTCAGAGAAAATATTGTTTTAAGTGTGCCCTCTGAATCCTATCATTTAAGTAATACTTGTGTTTAGAGGTCAGCTGCAAAAAGCTACAGAGGGCATGTCACTGTGCAATAAAATGGCAGTTGGAATTCTGTACTGAGAAAAGAGATGGACATGGCAGAAGGAAAGTCTATTTACACAGTAATGGATTCTGAATTAGCTGTGAACTCAAAGATAAACAGTGGAAAACATGCAAAAACTGCAATAGTGTTCAATCATACAGGAAAAAGCAAGTAGAATGTTAAGAATTGTTAGGAAAGGAATGAAAAACCGAAAGAAAAAATGTCATTGTGTCACTGTATAGATTGGTAGTCCATTTATGTCTGTGTTACACAGTTCTGGTCTGAATTCTCAGAAGGGTTATAAAATTGTCGGAGGCCCTTTAGAGTACTAAAATCTTAATAATTTTTCCAGACAAAGGTATGAAGCAGCTTTCAGATGGTGAATGATTAAACAAGGTTTTTTAGCCTGGATGACAGACAAAAAATTAAAAGGACTAAGTATCTCTCAGTAGCATGTAACTACTTTTTGCAACATTTAATGCCATTTTTTTTCCATTCTGTTGAATGTTTCTTGTTATTTACATACACACGTGTTATAATGTTTCTTTTGGGGGCATTTTTCTGCTTTATTTATGCTTTCAGAACCCATAAAATGTTTTCCTGCACTGTTAGAGCAGCAGATTTCCTTTCTGTAAGCATTACAGACATGTAACAAAACGCAGCATGCTAACAAACTGTTCTTTGGAAGTGCTTATGTTTGTTACCAGTTTGGAAATAGTCAAGCACGCAGTCTTTTCATTTGCTTATAAAGCCAACTGTTGTTGACATAAGTAATTCCATTCCATGCACAGGAGCATGAGTCTTGCTCTAAAATTAAGTGGAAAGCATTCTGCTAGATGTGTTAGCTTAGCTCTCATTGTGGAAAGAGGACTTTCAACCCTTTTATTGGAATTCTAGAGAAAGAACTACAAACTGTGCTCAACTCGGAACAAGCTAATTAGAGTCACTTTTTATATCAATTAGATTTTGAAATGCTTCCTGATGAGTATAGCAAAGGGCATCATCTTATGAGGGTTCATCTATTACCATCCTTCGTCAACTGAAAAGAAAAATGGAAAACTGTATTATCTTTTAAACAGCCTCATCTTATTCATCAAGAAAACATTTCCCCCAGAAACAGAACAATTCAGAATTATGCCAGGTTGAAGACAACTTTCATCTGAATTTTAGTAGGATAGTCTGTCTTTGCCACATGTGTGGCAGAGCTTTCCAATGCAGCAGAGTAAGGAAAGTACAGTGCTGCTGCAATACCTTGTAGCTATCTCTGGTGTTACTGCCTCCAGCTCAGCCATATCAGGATTCATGAGGATCATGGTTTTGGTGACTTGTGGTGCTCAGTTCTATCAATTGCAAGTTTCTTATTGTTTTTGAGGTACTAGGTATTTTGGCTAAGCTAAGCAGCTTTGATCACCTTTTCATGAACACTTGTATCTTAGTGTTTCTCACTTGAAAACTTTGTCAAATTCAGAGTGTTTCGTGTCTGCTTTACCTGTGTTGATGAGTCTTTCTGTGCTGCTGCTTCAGGTGTGAGGATATGGTGGATGTGCGGAGACTGAAGATGCTTCAGATGGTGCAGTTATTTAAATGTGAAGAGGATGCTGCTCAGGTATGGAAATTCTTTGTAGACCACTCGGTTTATTTATGGAGGCTGGTAGTATTGCAGTACTTTTTTTTGTTAACTTTGAAATTTGGTTTTATTTATGGGATATGTTCAGTGAAAATAAAGGATCTAGCAAAGTCTGAAAATAGTATATTGGTGTTTGCATGCATGATCTACCAGCTTGTGACAGCTCATTTAACTTTTTTCTGTATCAAAGTGTGTGCTGGCACTGAAGTAATATGACCTATCTGGATTAATTTCTTTTTAATCGTTAGTTTTTATTCTTTTGGCTTGTTTTTAAGGCAGTGGAATGGTTAAGTGAACTGTTGGATGCTCTGCTGAAGACACACATCCGGCTGGGAGATGATGCTCAAGAAACAAAAGTTTTACTGGAGAAACATCGAAAATTTGTTGATGTTGCACAGGTGAAATGCGTTGTTGGTTTTTTTTAGCAATATGGTGTTTGTGCAGTTTCACATCCTTTCCTAAACAGAATCAATATCTGTATGGACAGTCATTGAACAGCTGTCATTGGTCTTACTGGTTTGCCTCAATGCTTGAGAGAAGAAATTGATTGCTGAAGTTGCTCTTGGGCCTAATGAGATGTTGCAGTTCCATCAAGAGCAGTAGTGCTGTAGTTTGCTACCTTAATTAACCTTCACACAGGCAATGCAAACAAGCAAAGTTCATATTGTGAAAGACATATTTTAAACAGTCTTTAAAATTACTTTTGACAGGCCTTTGTCAGGTGCTTTGTCAGTTGTTTACTGCTTTTAGGAGTGTCTATCTCAGACTTGTTAATTAACAGATGCGATGTTTTCTAATTCTGCCTGTTGCACTGGAACTGATTTTTGATGGATAAGAGTTGATGGTGACAGGAGAGTCATTTGCTTTTACAGTGATGTGCCTCAGTGCACCTGGATGCTGCCTGATAATAGGCATGGTGCCAGTGAGGTTAGGGAGACAGTCCCCTTGGCAGGGGATATCAAATATCCCTTGTAAGATGCAAACAGCTATTCATAAGTTTTGGGAAGCTCTCTGGGGAAGCCAGTGTGAATGCTAGGTAGCAGGAGATACTGGATTTTTTTGAAGAGTGAAAGTTTGATCATTATAATTTTATTCCTACTTCATCAGCATTTTCCAGTAGACCAGATTAGTTCAATGTATTTTGTGAACCTCAATTGTGGATATTCATAAACTTCCCTGCCGTTGATTAAGATGCTATTTTGCTCCCAGGTTAAGTGCAGAGGTTTTACACGCACTTACTGTCTCATCCCCTCCAATTTTTAGAGTACATATGATTATGGGAGGCAGCTACTGCAGGCAACCGTGGTCCTGTGCCAGTCCTTGCGATGCACTTCGAGGTCCTCAGGGGACACACTTCCCAGGCTGAACAGAGTGTGGAAACAGTTTACAGTGACTTCTGAAGAAAGAGTCCACCGGCTGGAGACAGCTGTTGCATTTCATTCAACCGCTGAAAAGGTGAGCGCTGTGTTTTATTAAGAAGAAAAATTTCTTACCTGAGTTAAGGCAAACAAAATATAAGAAATATGAAGTTACCAGTGTGTATATTTACCCATTCTAAGTATTAAAGAAAAAAAGGCAGGAAGAAGAATTCAAGTATATTTTTCCAACTGTTAACTTCAGTACTTAATGTAATAATTTCTCATATACCTATATTGGTATAGGCCATACTTAACAAAAAGGAAACAGCCCTCTTCAGATGGGAACTCTGATATTAATAAAGCATTTCTTTGTGTCTTTTAGACTATAATTCTTAAAAGTCAGGAGCATTTCTTTGTGCAAGGTATGATACAAAGCTATCAGGGTATTTAAGCTCTTGGGAGAATTAAAGGTGTATGGATTTTGGATGGGATAACCTTTCACAAACTGCAAATGAGGGCAGCTCTCACCACTTTTGTTTCCACACTGGCTTGTTCCAGGCTTGCACCTGGCGGGGGGGGGTTTGAATGTGCTTTCTTCTTGAACACACCTCTACCTTGGTATAGTATTCAAATGTCTCACTGCTGCACCCAGTCAGGTGATGCAGGAAGCCACAGAGAAGGATGAGCAGTCAACAGCAATGTGATGAGGAATAATTGCTGTTCAGTAACAGCTTGCTGAAGGGGGAAAGTGTTGAAAGTTTTCAGATTTGAGAATTTGAGTCAGTATCCTTTAATGTAGATCATGAGGGGTAAGGCCTTTTTGTCCACTGCTTTTTTTTTTGTGAAGAGATATGTTTTTAAAAGGGTAGTTTAGAGTATGTATCTCAAATGTTGACAATAAAATTGCCATTTTTAATGGCAAAACAACCCCAAATCTTGAACATGGTAAAATAAATTCCTTCTGTCATTGAAAGAGAGCATGTCTTCAGAGTTGATTCATATGCTCCTTTTTTTTTATTCATTTCTTATTTGTATTAGGGGAACATACTTTGAATTCACAGGCATTGGGAGTTGTTGGAAGTTCACAAAAGCAGAAATGTGTTATCTATGCTTCCAGAGGTTTACCTCATGCAAAATTAAATTTCAGTGGTTCATAATCTCCTAAAAGAGTGGAATTTCTCAACCCACATTATGAGCATTCTTTCATTATTGCAGTGGTTAATTGCTGGGTTTAGAAAGTCTTAAGTTTAAAGAAAAATAATTTAATGGCTGACAAAACAATGCTCTTGGTCAAAAACACAATTCTCCTTCACTATTGGACACTATTAATGAGTCTGTGTGGAAAACAGACTGTTAATATCCATGCTGCTTTGGAAAAACGTAAGAAGTGGCAGAGGGAGAAGTGGAAGAAAATACAGTACTGAGTACTAGTGTTTGGTCACAATCCTGTCTGGAAAGAATTGTGTTCAGACTTTTTTAGTCCCACCTATTCTAGGCCAGATGTGAATTTTAGTTTTGAAACATCTTTTAAGGGGCTCTTCAGTGAGCATGTTTTTTTAGACTTTATGTGACTGTCTTGTCACATGATGTCAGTTACTGTTTTTATTCATTTGATATTTGTGGCAGGAATATTGTCCAGGAAGACTACTTTTTATTCCCTCTCACAAGTGATGTAAAACATTCTAATTCAAAACAGTGGTAGCCCTGAACTGTCTTCTTAATGGACCTTAATATTTTCTTCAATTATATGAATATGTCAGTTGATCTCATGTAAATGTGGCAGTGAAAATGCCAAAAGAACATTCACTCTGCCAGTTACTGACACTTAAAAGCCTACATGCTATCCCTTCTGTACTTTATTCTGTGTTTTCTTATTTTTTTTTAAAACAGATTTTGCAGGAATGTCCAGAGCAGCCTGAAGCTTTTAATGAAATGGATCAGTTTGATGAAATTGAAGCAGTTGGGAAATCACTGTTGGACAGACTAACAGTGCCTGTAGTTTATCCTGATGGGTATGTAGAATGTGTTTTCTAATGCCTGTGGAGTAATGCTTCTGGTAAAGTTTTACACTAGTCTCATATGCAGAAGAATCCTGAAGGGTTATTGCTGAAATAGAAAAGTGAGCCTGTTGTTTTTATAAAAATGGAAATAGGATGTGCCTTTTTTTCTGTGAGAAGATGGGAAAGAATTTTTGATGAGTATTAGTGTGCTGCCTTTTAAAGTAGGGACTTTTTCACACTGAATGGTTATTGGATTTATGCAGTCTTTGCAACAGCACAGTATACAGAGAAACAGAAGAATGTCCAGTCCCAATCTCCCTGAAAAGATGAGAATTATAGGATTTTGATTTATTTGCATTTCTATCTCTCTGAAGTCTTAAGACACTATAGTGAAGATAAATTTATGCTTGATTTTTTTCAGTAAACAAAACTACTTCCCTCGAGAAGTATTCATACTAATTTTAAATGGGTAGTTCTCCTGAGCTACAAAAGCAAATTGAGTTTGGAATCTTGGCCATAATAAAACTCTGTTCTCTGTGTTTAATAATGTCTATTGTTATGCTGAGCATGTAGTTAACTTCTACATGAGTTACAGCCAAGCAGTGGAACAAGTCTCTGGTGTGCAGGATGCTACTCCGTAATGAAAAAGGTTTGAAATCAGTATTTTGAATTAGAGGCTGAAACCTTATGAGATAGACTTCAGGCAACCCTTAATGCAGTTGCCTGATGCTATCTGAAAAGTACAATTGCAGGAAGCTGGTCATGAAAATTTATTGTCATCTTATTTCCAAAATACCAAATTCCTTTTGCAGTGTCAAGTCTTCAATAAGGAATGCTAATCGTGAAGATGGACCCAATCCTGAATTAGTAGTGATTTTTACTGTTACTTCAATAGTGTATTTGAAAATAGTGGAGGATTTTATAGCTCTGGGGGGAAAAAAAACCCAAAAAAACAACCCAAAAGTAGATCAAGAAGTGTTTCCTGAAGTATTTTTGTATAACTTCTGTATGGCAGATTCTAGTGACCTAGTAAAAGTAGCAACTGTTTAATCCTGAACATTGTTTCTGACTCCTCTGGCATTTCAGTAGAGTTTTACATATCCCTCTTCACAAAACTGATATCATAGTTGTCCTGTATCTCAGGGCTTTCTGCTCATCATCCTAGGCATTCTGGTTTTGAAGTGTTTAACAAATAATTTGCAAAGGGTTTGCTGGTTATTGTAAATAGTTCTAGAGATTTAAGAACATGCAAAATGTTTTAAATGCCTGGGAGTGTTTTCATCAGCCTGTTCACCTCTTCAGACTTTTGCCAGTATCTTCTTGGAAGTTCAGGTCACTGTTCCCTGTCCTGCTCATGGCTTCTGCTCTGTATCAGGAAATACTGTGATCCCTGTGCAGTTCTGCAGTCTGACCAGTTAGCTCCTCAAATCAGTGTAGTGTAGAATAACTTTTCTGTCCACTTTTGCCTGTCTGAAAGTCTTTTGCTCTCCTGCCATTTCCAAAGTGTACAGCTTCTCTGCTTTGTAACTAGATTTAATACCTATTCTTCTGAAACACATATTGTTCCAACCCTCCCTTTGCTGACAGCTTGTGTTTGTGGTTTCCCTAACATTTCAGCTGTTCTTTGTTGTATTTGAATTACTCAGCCATGTGTTCCTTTCAGTTTGTGAGGTAGATGGCATAATTTGACAGCATGTGGTTGACTTAACATGTGAAAAGTCCTTTAATAATGCAGCAATTTTATAAACTCAGAATTCATGTATAGACAGGTTTCACAGATTGTCACAGTATGCAAAATTGTCAGACTGACTTGAGGGAGAGCCAGAGAAGGGAGGTAAGAAACTGTGTTGGGAAGTATCCAGTTGCTCTTGTAGAATAGTGTCTTGCTGTTCAAATCATACGTTGGTTTGGCTTGGAAGGAACACTAAAGATCATCCAGTTCCAATCCCCTGCCATGGGCAAGTGCACGTTCCACTAGATCAGGTTGCTCAAAGCCTCATCCAACCTGGCCTTGAACACTTCCAGGGATGAAGCAGCCACAGCTTCTCTGGGCAACCTGTGCCAGAGCTTTACCACCCTCAAACTTCTGTTGAGCGTACCATTTGGACATGAAAGGCTCACTGAGTATTTGTAATTTCATCAAAATTGCCATTGAGTCTCATCGCTAAATCTCCAAAGCCTTTTAAAGGTGGCTTTTAAATGACAAGAGGAAAAAGTGGCTATTTTTCTCTTGTACTCTGTGTTTTCTACTGCAATTAACAGGTATATTCATGTACTGACTTACTTTTTACTGATAATTTCTTGTGGTTTGGGTTTTTTTTCTAGGTCTGAGCAGTACTTTGGGAGCCCAAGTGATATGGCTTCTGCAGCAGAGCACATTAGAGAGAAGATGAAGTTAGTTAGCCTGAAAAAGCAGCAGCTGAGACAACCAGAAGCCACTACTCCAGAGAGCTAATACTGACCTTGTCTATGAATTCATAACAGGACTTCAGTTTGTAATCCAGCATGTTGTTTGCATATTACAGAATTTGGTATAATATATTAAAATGCATTTCACAGCCGTTACAAGTCTCATATTTTTTTCAAAGTAAATGTTCTCAGCATCTTAATACTGTACATCTATCAAGCCATAATTATTTAACATGCTATGAAACCATAGACTCCAAGTATCTTATGAAAAGGAACTGTAAACTTTGCACTGAAATTTGCTGTAAAGCTTTACCTGACCTGTCAGCTGCTTCTTAGTTAGACAGCTGATGCAAGCTTTGAGTGGTGCTAATTAAAGTGTTAGAAGTTCCATATTATGAAACTATAGTTCTTTGCTTCCCCCATGCCCAGGTGATGTAGTAATTTTAGACTGTTGGGAAAGTTCCTGCAGTGTAGACTGTGGTAACCCTGTAATTTTAATTTGAAATACTTTAAAAAAAATCATTTTTATTGTGCCAGTATGCAACCTGCCCGTCAGATCTTTGATATATCAGATTCATTAAACAGATGTTTTCCTATTTGTATTGATAATGTATTAAAAGCTGTTTGTGCTTAATAAAAATCATCTTTTTAAAATCTAAGATGTATCTGTTCTGGTCTGTATTTTTAATATTGTTTATGTCACGTTTTTATGATAAATGGTAGTAAAAATAATTACTTCCCCAATATATTTAGTAACTGTATAATTTGTCTTATGAAATACATTGTAGCTATAAAGGAACTATTATTGATAGGTGCAAAAGTCCATGTTATTTTTTCTTTCTTTCTGATAGCAGTACTTGCACAAAAGTAAGGTGGTGTTTGCATAAGTCAGTGTTACATTAATCATGATTTTGTTCCCTTGTAAGACTGGCACATGTCTCCTGTGCTTTATTTCTAAGTCCTTTGTTTCCCTTTGAATGGAGAATCCTGCATAATGTGGATATTCCTGTTGGTACCTGTGTGGTTAAAGGTTTTCGTGTAATGAAAGAAAAATTGACATGAGGTTCATAACTTAAAACCATGAGATTAGAATGAAATTAAATTTATTCAGAGAAGGGAATTGAATTGCAACCATATCAGCTGTGTGCATAGCTTGGTTAACTTCTTAATCTTCAGGATGCAATCTGGATACATTATTATATTTTTGGAAGATGGTGTGGGATCTGACCATTTTAGAATACTTTGTGTGGAACAAACAGCTGTGGGTCTGAGAACTTTGTTACCATACTGTACCTTGCTCACAGTATGGATAATGCTCTCTTCTTATAGCCACTGTTATTACTCTGCGGATTTTCCTGATGGATCTGTCATTCAAATACTATATTTACTTATTTGTCTTAGTGTTCTGCATTTTCTCAAGAGGACAGTGATGTTTCAAATCAAGACATTTCTCTAGGAAAAAAAGCAGTAATTCCAAATTGATGGCTTCCCTGTAAATTCAGTCATAAAGGTATTTTTCCTCTTACGGTGTTTTGGCAGAGGAAGTACAATTTTTTTTAAATTGACTTAATGCAGTGGTACACTACTGTACAACACTACATTAATATTAGTTTAAAACTAAAGTTTTACAGACCTTATTCATAAAGAGACTTTTTTGATATAATATTTTCAAATTTTATTTGTTGCTTAATTGCACTTGAGAAAGCTGATGTTATTATGGCTAATGTTTGGAGGATAAAAATTCATTTAGAAAGAACCCAGACATGAAAATGTGCATATATTTAATATAGAGTGCAAATACAAAAGTAAATAAATATAGTCATTAATAAGTACCAATATTTCCAGTTCTGCAGCATTTGTAAATTGAATAATCTTATGGTAAATAATGGTCTGTAGTATAAAATCTCATTAAAATATTAGAGTAAGCAAATACTAAAAACACTTTAAATTATTTCCAGGTTTTTATTGCACTTAAGGTATTTTTTAAAATTTAATTTTATTTTTGTTTTTTAATTTTATTACTTTGTTTAGGGGCTCAGTACAGTATGCAAACCCAGGACAGTATCAGAAGCTCTTCACTCATTCCTGTGACAGCTGCATGCACAACTTGGAACTGATGACTGCTCACCCCAGTAACCCTGATGTTAATTTTGGCTCAGTGTCTGTAGTCCAATCCTGACTCTGCTCTTATCTGTCCTTTGACATTCCTAGGGGCCAGTGGATCCTGATTTTCACCCCGTTGACTCTCACTGAGTCTCCAGTACAGCATCTTGGGCTGTGCCTGTTTTTGCTCTTTCTGCTCTCTTCCTCTGGAATTCCGTGCCTTTAGGGAAATCAAGTGTCTGGCAAAAGGCTGTTTACCATCACTTTGCCACTTGCCTATTTTTTTATGTATCAGGAATGAGGGCAAGTAGTTTTCTAAGTCGTGTTGCCCAAGTGCCAGATATTTCAATTCCTATGAGCTCTGAGACTTGCTAGCTTACTGAAACAATGGGGAAAAAAAATGGTTTGTTAATACTGCTATTGAATGTAACATTGAGAGAGGGATTTTACTCTATCCTCTCTGGTTGTACTTTCTACTGAACCTTTAGAATTAAATAACCTTTAATAGCACACAAATTCAATGAGATGGAGACTTGCTAAAAAGCAAAAACCCTGTGCTCAAGTGATCCATTGTTACTTGTCGGTGCATTCACTACTGTGAACAGAAGTGGTGGCTCTGCTTGTAGCTCTTGCTCTGCATTTTTTGGTTGCAAAAGTAATTCAAACAATGGAATTCCAAAAGATGCAAATATGTTTGGGTTTTTTAAAACAGAAATTACCTGCTATAATACAGTGCTGCTAGGTGTGAGATGTGAAGGTACTCACAGAAAGGGAAGGATTGATTGTAAGGATTGTAATTGTATCACCCTTTGGTACAATACAGCTAATGACTTGGAAGTGATGGAGTCAAACCTGTTCAAACAAAATGAGTACCAAGATTTTCTGTGTTCCTGTTTGCCAAATTTGGATGTATTTGAAATGTTTCAAAATATGATAAGTATTTTGTTGCTCTTGCTGGTAATGTAATCCTGAGTGTGCTTTTTGTGACAGTGAGTGGAAAGGTGATCAACTCAGTAAATGCCATCCCTTTTTCTTACGGCATCTGTTGCACAGACTGACTGCCATAGAAAATGCTCTGTCACTGAAAACGTGTGTGGACTGTTGTCTTAGTTTCCATGACAGTGTTTGATACTGCTCACTGCTTAACTTTATATTCTGTTTGGTAGGATTAATGGGGTTACATTTTTCTTGGAAAAAAACAGATTTGCACCATGGACTTGCATAGCTTTGTGTGAGTGACTGATTTAGCGTTCAAGTAAAGCCACTCGGGAGGTGCAGCAGTGGGTGGAGAAGGGCTGTGTGCAGAGCAGGATCATATAGCACTTCTTATTCCATCGTGCTAGCCAAGGATATCAGTGCCAGCTGACCAAAAGATAAGGGGAAGATTATTTTTTTTTTCCATCACAGTAAAAAAATGAAAGTGTCAGTAGGTCACGACCACAAGGCGAAGTTGTCATGGGCTTTCCGCAACAGTAATGACATGTAATGGTGTTATAATAACCTCTAGTTTCCTGAATTTTTTCCACAGGATAATTTTAATCTGTTTAGGAGGTGATTGAGAAGGAGGAAGAAGAAAAGCTTTTAGAGCTACAGATGACATTCTCTAATAGCACTTTATGTGAGCTCTGAAGTTAAAATGCTGAGAAATGGATGAAAGCAAAGATTTGGTGATTCCTAACTTCTGAAGGATTGACTTAACATCTCTACAAATTGTTGTGCTGGTAAAAACGGAGTTAGGACTGTAGAAATGCTAGGTTGTTAGATTTCTGTTCTAGTTTAAAAAAAAATAAATCTGGTTTTTAAAAAATTGATTGAAACATATAGAATAACAATCCACATAATAGCTGCAAAAGTACCTGAATGTGAACTGCAGGGTCAAAAACTCTGGGTATCTGGAATTTGCATAAGATTGTTGCAAGTAATTAATTAATTCATGCTCTCTTTGAAGAGGTATTGTCTTTTCCAGGTTTGTGGAGAACTGGTGCACTCTGAAATAGGATGAAAGGCAAATAGTCAAGCAGTTACACTATTTGTGGTTCCGTCTTGCACAGTCACTTTGAGTCTTCTGTAGTGTGCCATTTCCATAATTTCCTGATGTGTAACAGTGCAGGCAATTGCAGGGTTACTTCTGAATCAAAATCCTTAGGAAACTATTATGGGATATGATTTTTAAATTATTGATTCCCACAGTCATCCCACTTTTGTTTCCTTCAGTTTAATAGCGGAGGGAATCATTACAGAACCGATGCTTGTCAAGACTGCATCTTAATTGAAGATTCTATTAAAAATCTAATTGCATGCCTTCTGCAGGGCCATGGAGTCAGTGAGTACTCAAGATATTTTTCATCTGATGCTCAGTGAAAGTAGTTTTATTGTGAAGGCTTACTGTGTAAAAATACAGATAAGACTAAATAATCACACAAAACGGAGATTGATTTCCCACTTTTAATGCATCTCTATACAGCTCTCCCAAACACATAGTATTTTAGGACTATTTTTCTGTAATTCCAAAATTAATTTGGAACGTGAAAGTGAATCACTGAAGAAACTTGTGAGAATACATCTGATCTTGTGTAACTGGAAAACAACATATCAAATATCAAAGATATTCATCAAAATCAATGCTTGTGTGACTGTAAAATTTTAGTTATGTTGGTACAAGAATGGATAGAAACAGGATATATTAAGAAGCTTTTAGTATATGTAGAGCACTAATGAAATACTTAAGCTCAAAATAGCAATGAAAATTAATGTAGCAGCTTTCTCTTTTCCTGTCAGTTGACTTTAGTTTACATAGGTCTCTATTACAGCAAAAATTACAGGAATATAACACAGAGACAAGAGGAAGGCTGAGTCAGGAGATAAATGCCTCTTGTGAAAAAAAAAAAAAACTTTCTTAAAATATCATATCTGCTGAGGAAATATGTTGGAAAACATTAAAAAATTGAAAATACCCATTTTTAATATAAGTTCAATGGGAAAAATTCAGCTAATTTTCCAGATACTAGTGATATTTACAGTTTATAGGCCAAAGAGCAGGACTAACATTTCTGACTTTTGAAGCTTGAGGAAAAGCACAGGAAACTTTATTTGATATCATTTTGAAATACACTGAAAGAAGGTTGTTAAGAAGAAACAATTGGTTGCATTAGCAAAAGTTGTGCAGATAACTTAAATTCTTTTGATTGCAGGTAAACCACAGGTTTTTAAATAATAATAATAAATAATAAATAAATAATATATAATAATGTAGTTTCATTGGCAGTTTAATGACAGCATTAAAATACGAAATATGTTGTGTCTTCTGAATGCTGAAACTACCTTTTTGTGCACAGGTAACCAACAGACAAAATGTGCTTCAAAGTAGGTGTACTTAAAAGCTTCATTTAAAATCATTGTGCATTTTTTTATCATTCTACAATGTTTAATAGATATTTTTTACGTATTAGGGTACCTTTTTGCTTTTCCACCAACAGCTAGCTGATAATTGCTATCAGACGCCACTGATGTGAGCTCCTGTTGGCAAACCTCTTAATACACGCTGGATTTTTACATAAAGGGGGGGAATCCTACAAGCTGTGTAAAATACCCTGTTGATTTACGATGCTCATACGCCTCTGCTTAAAATGTTTGAGTGGACCTAATGTAACAACCCCTACTTTCTAAAACTCACAATGTAAAACTCTGCCTTTGAGAAGGCAGATTTAGCCACAGATTGTGTCAAACTTCTGTTTGACATGCCACTGGCTGTTTGTAGCCCAGATGACTCTGACTGCTCTGCACATCCTGCTAACTCGTGATATTTATACATTAATGATATATAAATACACTTGACTCTTCTGAGGATCCTGATGTTACAAGTCCCAGTTTTGTGCTGTTTGCTACAAGACTGTCACTGTCAGAAGGCAACATACGTTAAGAGGATTAGAGAATAGTGAAAATGAGGTTTCATGGTAGCTGTAGGTCCTAGACTACACACCAAGATGCTTGGGCAGCTCTGTGTAGATGTGTATTGTGCTTGGGATAAGGCTGTGACAGCTCATGGTGGAAGAGCCCTGAGACTTTCAAGTCCTGAGAATCGCTGGCTCCATTTGAATGGATATAAATGTTTATAGGTTGGGCATTAAAAACTATTGAGCCTTTTCCTAGACCTTACACCGAATTTTAATTCTAATCTATGAAAATAAAGTGGAAAGCTTAGCTTAGCTGTAAGAACAGACTTTTGGAGGAACTGAGAGAAGACCTGTAACTTTGAGACATTCTATATCAGAATGAAGCGTGAACAAATACCTATCAAAACCCTGGTTTTAATTTGTTAATGTTCTCCACTTTGGCAGGAGCAATCAATATGTTAATTTCAGGGGTATAATTTTCAGACATGGTTCACTATGTTATGCTTAGTTTGCAGTGAATGAATTGACATCTCAGTTGTGGGTTTTCTGCTTCTCATGTTCATTTTTCCATCATGAGTTGCAGATGCTGGGTGACAACACATTCCCACCGTCATTGCTGGATTTCCAGGCGTGCCTGGATTGCTCATGATTCCTGTGCCTCACAGGATGACAGGCTGCAGGGTTCCAGTGGGCTGTTGAGCTCCACTAGAATGTTTCTCTCAAACCCTGTGCCAGGATTTGTGTGTGATAAGTGTCTTTTAACATTCCATTCTCCTCTTAAGGATTTTAGACTACTAGGAAAGCTTTCATGGAGTCTCAGCCACTTTCACAGGCAAGCCTTACAGCATGGTCATTTGATATTTAGTAAGATTGTGTGATACAAGTCTGACTTTCGGAGACTTGGGAACAAGCCATGTTCTAAACTGGTACTAAGAGCAGCCTGTTCTTTTTCTTAGCCTTTGTATACAGCTCTGTGTGCCTCTATTGGATGGTAGATAACTGCAAGCTGGGCTTAGCAGGGTGAGGATTGTGCAATGTATTCAACACATTTGAGTGCTACTCCACATATCTGTGGTGATGATGTGAGCGTGATGTCCCCTGTCTGCTTTGTATCACTCGGTGCCTCTCAGAGCGTGGCCTTCCTCCTCTCCTCCTCTCCCAGAGTAATCTGTCCAAAGGAACAGAGTAATACAGTTACACATAAGCCAGGGTATATATTAGCACTTTGCTTGAAGTGGCATCAAAAGGCTGCAATGAGCCACGTGTTCAATGAGCCTTGTTGGCTTTTTATTTCCACTCATTGCATGTGGCCAATTTGTTAGGTAGCTGCTGTTTGCAGGCATCATTTCATGGTGCATTGCCTCTGCAGAGCCAGCCACACATGAAGAAGCCAGGACATTTGTTCCTGCAGGTGGCAGAAATGTGAATTATTTGAGTGGTTTTGTATTCACCCTTAGCTGTTACCTCTTCTCTAGGTATTGCTTTTGTCAGAGGTATGTCCACATACCTATACCACTAGACTCTCTTTTTCAGCAGCAATTTCATCAAAGACTGAAAGTAATCCAACAGATAATTTAGAAAGTTTCTTCATTTTTCCAAAGAAGAATTTAATTCTGGGATGAAATGGTTGGTACTGCCAGTGTGTGTTGGGAGGGGGTGCCAGCTGCAATCCCTGCTTCACAGGGAATCAATATTCAGGAGTGGCAAAATGAGAATCATGCACACACACGGAGAATATAAAAAACACAGGTGAAATAATTTTCATCTTAGGACACTGAGATGATGGGGTTTTCCCCTATATATAGTAGTGAGACCTGAAGAGAAGTAGTAAGCCAAAAAAAAAAGGGTGGGGAAACCATTTGGCGAAACATGTGTTTCACATTCAGTGCCAATATTTATCAAAATCTTTTGGTTTCAATAGGTGGTTCACCTTTTGACATCAGTTAATCAAACACCCTGCAAAAAGAAGGATAACTTCTGAAAAGACTTATGTGTAATGAAAGGAAGAGAGGGGACTCCTCAAAAGTTTCTGTTAATTTAGGCCAAATTCTGGGATTCATCATTAAAATGTGAATTTTTGTCTTTCTGCTCTCTCCTGGAATTCCTTATGTTGGATTCAAGCTCTGTGAATTAAAAAATGGAAACAGTGAAATAGTTAAAAAATAAATTTTCTTTTGATTTAGCTACAGAAATAACCCACAATAACTGTATAGCTGTAAAAGCTCTAAATCTAATATTCCATCATGGAGCTTGAGATGATTACTTAAGATTTTTTTTTTTTAATCTGAATAGTACTGTAAAATATATTGCATGATTTTAAACAATCATTATAAAAATAGACAGATAGGATACAGTAAAGATTTCAAATTTTATTAGCATTGTTATTTTGAAATTTTCTTGATATACACCTCTTTTACCTCAGGGCCTCAAAATAACACTGATTATGGTCAGTTGCAGATTAAAGGACCATGATTCTCCTGTAAACCATCTGTAAAAATGTCAGTGCACTTTCAATATGGCCAGTCAAAACCTCAATCTGGAAGTTATTTTGCATTATGAGAGTTTTACCTCAGCACCATGGCAATGTTATTATTGACAGTGAGTGCACAGAACTGCTCTCAGGCCGTAACATCAGGCAAGTGATGCCTGAGAATGGATGCCACAGGACTCTGCCTCCTGAATTCTAACACTGAAATTGTGTTAAGGTTAAAAACAAAGCAAGACCCTTTTTGCAGTTTGAAAGATGCAAGAAGTTTAAAGTAGTACTTCATTTGATATTTCCTCTCCTTTTTTTCCCAGCCCCACTATATCCTGCGGGCCCCAAGTGCAGTTTTGTTTCCGACTGCAAATTTCAACTATAATGCTTGTCTGCCCTTTGTCTCCGCATCTTGTATCCACCATATCATTAATCCTCAATTTTTGTCCTTTTTTCAAACAAAGATGGTGATTATTGTCCCAGGCAAGTCAAATTTCACATTTGAAAATAAAGGTAATTAAGCAATGGGGATCCTTAATCAAGGAGCTGACTGCACTCAGTTCACTAGAGGGCTGATACTTCAGAAGCAGCTGGTTTGAGAAATCAGAAAAAGTGGTCAAAAGTAAATTATTCTGCAATTCACAGGAAAATACTTTTGTCCTGATAGACAGCAGCATTATATCCTCATAACCCATGTGAGGAGCCTGAACAGACTGTCAGGTGGGAATGCACTGCCAAGATGGGCTTCCAGATCCTGGGCTCACAGCAGGGCAGATTCCAAAGGAGTGTGCACCTTCCAGAGCTGATCCAGGGTCCTTGTCCCTGGAATCTGCAGACAAATCCAACCAGGACGTGCTGCCAGACCACTGCTACAGCCAGGTAAAGGTAGTGATATTCTGTGCATATTTCTGGGGAAGAGAGGCTCTGGTCATATTACAGCACTGGGTGCAGTGACACCCATCTCTGGCCTGACAGCTTGGGCTGCTATGCTTGTGAAATCCATCCCTTCAGGACCCTGACCTGTGACAGAAATCTTCAAACAAAACAACCCAACACTTTGGGGCTGTATTTTCTCAAAGTTTTCCACCAGGATAAGCCTAGGTTCATTCCAGATGATGTCCCCACAGGGTTACACCGTGGTGTCTTGTAGCACATGTTACCATGCAGACACTTTGTTCTTCATGGTGTCCCTTGGAAGTAGAATGAAGAGCACTGATCTATATAAAGCCTCTCAAGTTTCTGCCCCTTGAACCTCTCCTATTGCAGGTGAGGTTCTGCAGCACTCAGATCCAAAGCAGTTTGAGCACCAAGAATAAGGAGCAAATCACCTACTCCTTGATTGTGTTTTTGCTATGGATGGCAGACAATGATTCTGAAACATGCAAATCCTTCTTCCCTGCTCTTCGGTGTTTAAACAGCACTGAGCAGGGGGAAAAAAAGTTTTGTTTGCTTTTTTAAATTGTAAGCAGTGCTTCCTAGATTAATGTGGGAATTTTGAAGAGCAATATGCTTACCTTCACTTAAAGTATCCTCGTACCCTGTAGCCACACTCCTGATACATTGGGTAAGCACCCCTTTGTTTAACAGAGCTCCAGGCAAATTGAGGTGGGTGGGGCTGGAATTCCAAGATTTTCTCTCCTAAGTACGTGACACAATTCCGTACTTACCTGGAAAGGACAGGCAGCACCTGGTTCTGCTCCGTGTTTGAGGTATCAGGGTCTGGAAGAGAGAAATGTGTGACCAGAACTACAGAGGAATCCTCAGCAGTATCAACCTTCACATAGCAGTTGTACAGGATGGATTTATCTTTTTCTAAGAAAGCAAAGCATTCTATTTATAACCCCACTGCTAAATGACTTTTAAAAAGGATTCTAAAGCCTCATGGTTCTCTAACACCTAAAATTCAACTGCCCTGCTGAATATTTCTTTTCTAGATAAATATCAGAGGTGTGAAGTAATATTCTATTATAAGTGTGGCTGTGAAACATATTTGTGTATATGTTCTAAATTTAGCCTTCTGAAAGCTGTTCATGTAACTCAACTTTTCCAAGCAATAGCAACAATGTGGGTTTGCGTTTTGGTGTGGTTTGCATGATTGTATCTATTTAATTAGTCCCTTGTTAACTGAATGACTCATGCTGATCTTCTTGCATCACTGCTGGCTGATTGCATTTCATAGGTCTGAATAGAGACTTTTTACACTTTAAAGATGGTCCTAAGTACCCAGTTACACTGCTTGAACTCTCTGAATAATCTGTGATTTTTAACTGATATTTTTATTTCACAAGTTTAATACCTACATCTGTATTTATGTATAAACATTGAAAAAAATTAAAGCAAATTAGTATTTTAATACTGCTGAATTGGAAGTTAAACACAGAAATTAGAGACATGGAGCCAAAGTGCCACTGCAATAAATTGCTTTATTAGTGGCAGTTTGTAGCTGCCCTAGGAGTTAGATGTAGATTACAATCTGTGTCTTAATCTGCCTTCTTTACAGAGAGAAAGAGTAGCCTTTCTCACGTCTATATTTGGTGCACAGTGCATATTCCACTGTGCTAACACACCACATCAGGAAGGAATCTCAAATGCTCCCAAGGAATTCAGTAACAAAGTCCTGTTGGCTTTCCTTACATGCATGGGCAAGGGAACATAATAATCCCGTGTAATAAACTGTTCTTTCTGCTGCTGCTGCTGGAGCCTGAACTACGGACTAATGAACCCTCGAATGTCTCTTCACCTTCCTGACAGAGCTGAATACCCCGGGCCACCCTCTTTGCTGACAGCGTTTCAGCTGGGCTGACTCGTGCAGGTGCCACCTGCGAGCTGCTCAGACGGCTGCACTTCTGCATTCACCAGGGCAGAGCTCCATGGGCTGTGCAGCATTTGCTTTGGACAACCCCCAGTGAGACCGAAATGCTGAGCCCCTCCGGGGGTGCTGATGGGGTAAGTCTGCTCTCCAGCTGGGTCTGGGGAAACTGGAGAGCCTCCCTGCCATTTCTGCAGTGAACTTCAGAGGATGTGCTGATGTCTTCACCTGGAACGTGAGGCAGAATAAGACATGGTCCCTTTGCAATTCACACGTCAATTGTTTTCTGTTTTGTTTGATTTTTTTATTTTACTCCATTCAAAACTTAAAATTTGTACTGTTTATATTTTGCCGTTATATTTACACTCAAATAGTCATCAAGCCACTTCTTTATTATGTCTTTTCTCTAGCTGTCACTTTAAGGAAAGGTGTAAATTCAGCTTGTATTTTTTATTTTCTGTGACAGCAAAATCAAACTTGCTAAAAAATATGATAGCAAGTAACTAATGTGTTTCAATTTGGAGAAATCTGTAGCTTGACTTTGAGGTACAGCTGTTAATCACTCAGAGCTGCCAATGGCTTCAGGGACCTGTGTTCCCCTATCCTTCTCTCCCTTTCTTCAAAGTGCTTATTATCCTCTTTCTCCTGTTTATTGTTGTATGAAACCATCTCAAGGCTATCTGCAAGGAAAGAATCTAAAGAAATATTTTTCTTTTGCACGAGGTTAAGTTTAACAGGGAAAGGAACTTCTCTCTGAAAGAACTAATGTGCTAATCCATCCTCACAACAAGAAATTTGTTTTGCTGCAGGGGTTCTTAAGCAGGGAATCCAACACCTCACTTTTTTATGCTGCCAATCCCAATCCTGAATCATGTGCTAAGATAACAAGAGATGAAGGAAGCAGTTTAGATGAGCATACTGCTACCAAGTTTACTTTATTAATTCTATATTTCTGAAAACAGGGCTATTGTAGACACTTCTAGAATTCAAGTGTAATGAATAAAATTGTAAGCAATCCCTATGTGCTGCACTGCATAGCTCTTTATGTTATATATAAGACTAGCAAAGAACTGGAAGCCAATTTTTAAAATAACTGATGCTAGAAAGAATGGTGCTTGTTTATATAACACTTAGAATCTGGAGTTCTAAATGTAAAGGTTATATGAGCTTTTTTAAAATTAATGTAGAGGCTGAAGTGACATTTGGTTGGTAACCCTAGTTAAATTTGGAGGATCTTTTCTATCATTTAATAAATAGTAGAGATTTAGGTACTGTTTTTACAGGTTCTGGGTGCAAATAGCATGGATACTTTGTGGAAATCCTCTAAGATCCATAAAGAGAGATAGAGGGAAGAGAAAGCTTCAGGATGAAAGAGTGGGACGTGATAAATTGATGACCTGAAATGTTTCAGCTGTCATTGCTCCCCATGTCTGTTTACTGTAAGGGTTTTTTTAAATGTTGTTGTCTTTGGAAGCAAACAAATAGTGATTTTTGCTCCTACCATTGCACTGAATTAGCAGTGTCAAGCTGTTTGCTTGTTTCTTTTTCTCTGGTGCACTGCTGGTTTTACTGTTAGTAGTGTTGCTTTATTTTCTTTCACAGAGACATGCTCGGTGTGCAGGGATAACTTTCCTTTTGGTATTTTCTCTGCTTTGGCTAAAGATGCTTTTTGGGTAGCTTTTTCTTTTCATACTGATTTATTAGTGTGGTATGAGGTGTCTTCAGGACAGGTGATGAATGAGAAAGAGTAGAAAGGTTTGTGTTAGGGTGATGCACAGGAGGAATGGGAATATACAAGCTGTAATTCTTCACTATACTTTTAAAATAAAATTAATCTGGAACTATTGTTTCTGGAACTGAAACAATACTCCAGGTAACACATATTATAGCGTGTTCTTGAAACTTTTTGCTGGAGAGAAGCATGGTGTCTTTTACCCCTTGGGCACCTTTTCACAGCTGTTTTCCTAACCCTTTACTGGGACCTTTATTCTTTCTCTTTCCATGGTGGCAAGGACAGGACAACCTCCTTTTGGGGCCAGCATGGTCCTGGGCTACTTTAGAGCCACCTTGTCCTACGTTCCCAGGCTCTCAACTGATGGGGAAATAACTTCTGCTGCAGCTCTTCCCTAGCTGAAATTGATGCCATTTACCCTGTCTGGCCCCTTCCCTCCCTCTTGCCCTGCTCTCAGCACCTGTCCTGCCTGCAGGACTTGGCAGCAGTGGCCCCTCACTGCCCTGGGGGAGCCAGGACCATGTGGGTGCTCCCGGGGGTCTGGGTTAGTGTGGGGACAGACTTCCCTTGCTTCAGTCTGTCTGTCTCCCTGCCTCAGGGCCCTGCTGGGGCTGTGGAGCAGCTTGTGCTGGTCCTGCCCTGGATGCAGGAGCTTGGTTTGTGCCCAGCTTCTGTTTGTCCTGGCCCTCAATCCAAGAGGAATGTCTGTGATTCCCTTCTGTTTTCTGTCAGCCTTCTCTCCAGGGCAGTGCCCTGCAGGAAAGCTTCTTTCCATCTCACCATTAAGGAAGAGATGATATCCCAAGTTACTGATCCCCCCAGGCCACCCATGTGCTGTCTGACCTCTGGGAGGTGATACCTCTGTTTTCCACCTTTCTCCCCTGACTGCTGCCAGAATGTTTTTTATCCTTCTTGGTTTGGGGTTTTAGGAATACTTGGTTAGAATTTCAACCGGTTTGTCACCCTAGAAAGTTACTCAACCAGTGTAGGGTAAAGGGGAGTCTGTTCCAGGAGAAATACTTACCTCTTGTTTAACCCTCACTCTTGATGTGACCTCCATGGCTATTTTATGTTTTATGCTTACTTTCATGCCTTCATTCCTGAAGATACCTGGAAATAGTCCCTGATCAAGAGGAAAGACCATAGGAATCAGTAAAAAGCAACAAGAACAGGCTTGAAGAGGACTGATGCCTTTGTCCCTGTTTCAGGTGGGCTGTAGGAGCAGTGTTTACTGAAAGCACCTTTTGCAAGGCTCATGAAACCCAGAAGTCTGAGGGATCCTTCTCTGCTGTTCGTGCCTGTTCTCCCAGGTGTGAGACAAGGAAGAGGAGACCCAGCACATTTACAAACTTCTCAAAGGGAAGGACCTGTGTCTTTGAGGCTGCTGGGAGGGAACTTTGTCTCTCCCAGAGGCATTTTCGTAGTGCACCAGTAGCTCCAAAGCTCCCAACAGAAAGACACTTATCTCCAAGAAAGACAGACTCTTTTCTGTGGATCACTATCAAAACTGTGATTAGCACATTCACTTGCTACACGTGAGAAAAACCTCTGGATAGAACACCCCACATGTTGAAAATGAAGTGAATTTTATCGCATTTACCTCTCAAATCCTTTTCATGTACAGTTGTTTCAGATAATACATGACATTATTTACACTAGAGAGACTTGATTTTTTTCTCTGTTTTCCTGAGATTGTTTCCTTTATTCCTTTGTTCAGTTTTGTTGTTTCCTGTGGACAGCTGGTGAATGTTCCTTCTTTGTCATTCTTACTCTCTTCTTTCACACAGCAGTAGCAAGGGGAAAATACTTCTCTCTCCTGACTCAAATAGCCTGCCTTTTTCTGGCTGCTACCAGGACTTTTGTTTATTTCAGACAGAGGAACCAACAGATAAGTAAAAAAGACAGAGAAAGGCATGCTTGCTAAGTTTTGCTCCCTTGGACACAGCTGAAAGTGCTCATCATGCAATGCCAAAATCCTCATTTTTTTCCTCCCAGGGTTGTGTTCTAAGTTATGTTTTGGTTCCTTGATAACTTTGCCGCTACTTCAGTGTTTCTCTGTCTCTGTCTTGCATGTTTAGCATCAGATGAATAAATACAATATCCATGCTTTTGTTAGCAGACGTTCTGAATCACTTGTCTCAGTTGCTGCCAAAATTGCTTATAGTCAACTTCTTGAGTGTGGCATTTTTCCCTTATTTCCAGCTGTCAGCATTGTGAAAAATGATACCTCATTTAACTTGAGTGAAAAACAGCTCTTGTGTCTGGCCACCCTAGGGAGATGATGGATTGGCCCAACTTGTGCCATGAAAATATACACTTAGAATGCTCTTCTGAGAGAACAAAAACTCAAGGACATAATACCAAAATTGGTTTGCAACTCCTTCTGTAAGAGTAAAAAGAGGTCTGGCTGGTTTTTCCTAATTAGTTTTTCCAACAGCCAAGTGCTGTTTGTCCTCCAAGTACAGTCCTGCCTGCAAGGTGAAAAATCCAAAGTTTCTTGTCTTTTGGAATGTTTTCTTTTTTTTTTTTGAAAGCTGGACTATTTAGCAGGTTCTGTAGAATGGATCTATCATCCATTCAAACCATAATAGGGCTGTCTATGTGTCAATTTTGAAGTTTTCTTTAAGACTTCTATCTCCCAGGTGTTGTGTTGGGATTGAATATCAATTTTTTGTTCTGCCATGCCTATTACAGGAATACATAGGAGTCCCAAGGAGATGTGTCTGATGTTTCAGTGGCATGGTCCCTGGGCCTCTCACAGGTGTTACAAAGAGTTTCAGAAAATTCTGTTTGATGTTTGTTTCTTGGTTGGCAGCTTGAGGGTTCACGGCTGTGTTTTGGTACAAGGGATGGATTTTGCTTTGCCAAGCCCATTTTGTTCAGGACAAACCACCATAAAGGATTTCTTCATATCCTGCTTGAAACTCATGGCTTGAAGGTAGTGCTCAGATTAAGATTATAATCTGCCACTAATTGGAGGAGGGGAGAAATGAACAAACAAAAAGAAAAATCCCACCTTGACACATCAATGAAAATTCCCTGTAACTCCTTCAAGTTTCTTCTAATTCAAACTATTTTAGAATTTGCTTCCAGATCTTGGTTCCATTGCTGGTGTGCATATTCTTTTATGTAATTAGCAAAACTAGTTGATATAAAAATGTATTTAAACTTTACATATTTTGTACAAACCAAACACGCTGATGCTTGGGGGAGACTTATGAATGTAGTTTCTTGAGTGGAATTGTTTTTCCAGAGTGACCTGCAAGCCTAAACATCAGTGTCACTTTCTCAGCTGTTCTGTGGAAGGAAACTCAGCAGCTGCTCTCCCATCGTGTGGGCTACTTGTGGCATGCTCTGGACTAAAGGCAATAAAATTAATATGCCAAACCAATACTGTAATATAAACGTCTCTAATAATTCCCCACAGTGAATAAAAAATCCAAAGCAGTGTTTAAGCAGCTATTATTATGCTCATTTAGAAGAAAATGAAGACTGTTGAAACAATTTAAGATCAAATTGGAAAGCAGGTAAATTATCTTAGACAGGGATAAAATATTCCTTAAGAATTCAAGGTACTTGGTATCCTTCTTTCATTTTTATGATCACTATACCTTTAAGTACTTTTGGCTTGAAAATCCCATGTTTGATTTAGCATTTGACTTCTATACACATGCTCATCCTGTTTAAAATTTTGATTCAGCGGAAGAATCATGTTGAATATATATATTCAGTAACTAGTAAGTGAGAAAGTATTTTATTTGTATAATGTGAACATATAGATAACTGTAGATAACATAACACTGTTGTGTGTAAAGAATCAATGGTAATTCTTTTTTCTAGCTGTTTTAATTTGAGAACTCTTTTTGAGTTGGTTAGCTGGTGTCAGGTGATGTCCATGGAAGAAGCCCTTCACACTTCAGAGGGTGACAAAAAAGAACAGGCAGCTCAGTGCTACCAAACTAGGGGTGTGTCAAATCTCCCTGAAGAATGATAAACTCAATGGAGTTGTCTATTTTTAACCTGCTGTTCTTTCCTTTTGGCAGACTAATCAGTGTTAGCTGAGCCGTTTCACTGAATGAACCCAAGCGACTCCGGTGCTCTCTGAAATGAGCAGCGGACCCCGAGGGAGCCTTCCCAGTCTGCTCTGATGCTTTGATGCAGGAAGTCCCAGGGTGAAACACGATGTCAGATGAAGCCAGTCCGGAGCAGAAGCCTTCTACAACAACAGTCAGCTCAGTTGCTGTGCAGGCTGGGGATGCCAGTATAGTCATAGCTGTGCTTAAGGTAAGGCTGGAATGTCTGTTCTGTCTCTCTGCTACTCCCTGATTATCCTTTTAAATATTCTGGGCAAATGAGTACTTAGCATAAAATGATACGGCCAGTCCGTTTAATTAGTCAATGTCTAACAGACTTTTTTTGGAAGTTAACACTTGTTTCTGATCAAAATTATTCATGGTGGTTTTGGGGTTGTTGGAGGTTTCTTTACATAGGATAATTTATTTGGTCAAAATATGTAGGGTCTTAGAGGGAAGGAATTCCTCTTACTCTGTTTAAAAAGGGGTAAATGAAGAGTGCCATAAAAATGTGTTTAAAAGCATGATGATTGTAGTTAAGCCTCCTTGAGTTATTTTAACCTGTACTCAGCAATAACGTTACACAATAAGTGGCTATAGAAACTCCACAAATGAGGTATTTTCTAGGGGCAAAGAAAGCCTAAACCTGATAATGAGTAGTTATTTCTGAAAGCTGTGAATTCCCAGTCCCACGTGTTTCAGTAAAGTCCTGGTGAGCTTACACTTGTGCTTATAAGCACCAAAAGGCCTCTTTTGTGAGCCGGAATCCACACCTATAGTCGGCATAAAATTCGGTTTTGGGAGTAAAACTGGATGCTAGTAATGAATCCCAGCTGGAATTTATTGGCAGTTGGATTTTTTCCAGCTTCATGCAACTCAGAAAACGTGCTAGCCTCAGCCACTGGAGTTTGTTTGTAAAGCAGAATAAGGTGATAACGAGTTGGGTCGTCACCTAATTCAAGTGATTGTTCAGGATGGCTTAGCTCTGTTGTGGGGAGGTTGTTTTCAGGTCAGTTTTCACCCTTCATGTGAGGTGGTCTGCTATTGCAGGGGAGGAATTTCATTGCGAGGAGACTCAAGTTTAGGGTAAAATCATTTTTTTTTCCTCTCTGTGCTGTGGAAACATACTAGCTTCCAGTGAAGTCACAGCTTCAGTCCTTATCAGCATCCTTTGGCTCCTGTCCCAAAGGCTGTTAAGTGTCCCTGCTGCTACTTGTGCATTGTCTTGCTTCATATATTCAATATTGAGGTACATTGGACCTCTGTGGTAGAAACAAGATTTGATGGTATGGTTTTTGGATTTGCTGTAATACATTTGTTACTTCTGCCTGCCCCGCTCACCCACCAAGTTCACCTAACTATGTGGGTCACCTTCAGCTGAAGGGGGATATCAGCCAGAGAAAAAATTTTGGCTCATTTGTGATAATTTTGCCCTTCATGGGCAAAACCAACATTGGACCTCCTCCTGGGTGACACTAGTCTAGGATTCTGTTACCTGTTTCAAATGAGGTTTATAGTGTATTCTCTGAGACTTCATTTTGTGTATGGTCCCTGTGACCATGGAAAGTCCGGGTGAGCTGAGAGTCTCTGTGAGCAAATAAGTGGAGGAAACCTTGTGTTTTCTGAAGGCTGTAATTGTGTATTTATTACAGTGTGGAAAATGGGTGAAGCTTCAGCTGGCTGAATCAACACCAAATATATTAGAAATTGGCAGCAATCAAGATGAGACTAAAAAACTACTTCAAGATCATGAATTCCTCCTATCCAAGCTGAAGGTAAGATGTGACAAGACCACAAAAAATTTCTTGAGTTGCTGCAGTTCAGGTACAACAGCTGATGTAGCTGCCTGTGCTTCCTATTGCAGTGTGGTGGTCACGTTAAACTCCACATAGAAAAAAATATGTTCAGCCCTTGTCAGTGTAGCAGATCTTCAGAGGCTTGTGGGTGCCTTCCAATTCAGGATATTCTATAATGCAACTTCTGTTGCTGCTGAGCAGACAACATGACCGCTCCTTTATTCACACTAGTTTTGCATTTCATTAAATGCAGCAATTTAGTTTGCTTTAACATTCTAATTTTCTTTGGTTGGATTTGAATTCATCTCATAGTAACTGAATTTTAAAAAATGCATGAAGCATCACTGATAACTTTTGAAAACTATTCCAGTTTTCTCTGTATCTTAGGGATTATGTGCCTCAGAGCTAATCAATTGCTAGAAAACACAGCCTAGTTCTCAGTGATAAATGGTAATTAACAACCTGTTCAGAAAAAAAAGGGCTTCTAAATAAGAACATCTACTTCTGGGTCCTATACCATTTGTGTAGCATTCATTCTGCATAGTTGGGAAAGATTTAACATTTGAAATGTCTTTTAAATATGTTGAAGCTGACGTAATATTAGGATAAAAGCATGCCTAGTTTTATTTCCAAGTATAAAATAGCCAGCTCTTTAAAAAGCTTGATTTGCCAAGAAATTCGAAGTGGAACTCCTTCAGATGTCACCTGGTTTTCTACAGTGTATTCAGAGCAGCTGTGAAAGTGGTCTGATCATTTTGGTAAAATTAACCTTCTAGTGACAAGCAGGTTGTGTGTAAAGTTCTGAAAATATTTTATCTATTTTTTAATGTCAGCATTGTCATGTCTACTACTGCTTCTCATTAATTGATATTAAGATATTGAGTTAGTGAAGAGACTGTAAATATCTCATATACTCATTTAATTCCTGTTATATTAGTTACAGAACCAGTCTAGAATGTTAATCAAATCTCATGTTGGATATTTAATGAATGCCACTGCTTTTACAGAGTTGTTGTGTGTGTAACAATTTTATGCCTCATAAAGAATGCCTCAAGAAAGAAACATCATAAAGGTTTCTCTTAGTGCTTTACTTGTATATAAGGGCTGCTTGATTTGCCTAGTAAAAAATTTCTTTTCACATTACATTTTCACGTGGTAGCACCTCTAATAACAAAAAAAAAAAAAAAAAGAATGGCTCTTTATTAATTCATGGTCATGATAAAACCCAATATGGGAGTCGGGAAGAATACATAACAAATGTAAATCACTTTTTGACACACTAAAGATTTGTAACATTAACTGGAATTGGGCCAGTAGTTCTCATTCTTGTGGTGAGATTAATAAGGGAATCAAACACAGAAGAATTATTTTGACAATAGAGCATTATTATTTGGTGGCCAGTTTGAGCAATGCAGAAAGCTGAACTTGAAACATTACATAATTTAGGTGAGTTTTTTTTGGAGAATATGTGCTTATGTTCAAGGCACTCTTGTTTGGATTGCATTGCAGTCATCAGAAATTTATGAATAAATTACCTTCCACACTTCTAAAGCTTCTTATGTCCAGTAATTTGATATGACATATGAAAGAGAATTCAAAATATCTGTACTGCTACCACTTGCAGGAAGACAGATCTGTGTTTATAGAGATGCAAAAACATTGATGTCTAAATACTAGAGATAATATGATAGATTCTCTTAACTCTTACTTGCATGTGAATTTTATAAAACTATTGCCTCTTAATTCAGAAGCTAGCTATAAAACATGCCAAAATGGCTACTACACTCCTATGCCTAGGAACAGGAAATAAAGCAGGAGACTTGTGGCTCCTGTACAGACCCACTGTAAAAATATCCTGACACCAGTATTTTGGACTTTGTATACAGAAGTCTTATATTTATTTGGAATATTTCCTTCTCAGGCTTTGGAAGACAAGGTGTGGGACCTGCTGCATGAAGCAGACAAGGTTGCAGAAGAGAACAAAGAAAAGAGTCAGGTTTATGATGCCATGGCAGAGACCCTTGGGGATGCATGGTCTGCTCTCATCATTATGTTAGAGAAGCGACAGGCACTTCTGGAACTTACTTCGGTGTTCTTTGAAAACGCCCTGGAGGTTTGTATTTAAATAAATAACGGTTAATTTGAAGCCACCTCCATCTTACAGGTACTCTGACCATTGTAATTCTATTTTTTTTTTTTAATATTGTTCATTGTATTCCTAAAGTTTAAGGCAAGAAGAAAATTAAAATCTTGGGATGCATCCTTCCTTTTCCACCTTTTGGATAGTATAGGATGATGCTGAACAAAAATCCATGTAGATTTTAAGAAATATTTTAGTCACAATGTCTTCAAAATTTCTACTTGGCAGAAAATGTCAGTGAAAAGTGGAATTGGACCAAAACCTAAAATATGTATTTCAGTGGCTATGGACAGCCTGCAGAATATCTTTCATTCCTTATGATTAAAATTATTTGGCATTGAAAGAACTTATTCCCAGGTGCCTTCAGTAGTGCACACTACTGTAAAACTACAGTAATTACATTAGACAAATACAAGTCTAACTTGACAGTCCTTCACCTGAGACTTGGATGTACAGATGGACACGAAAGAATAACTGTGTGATCCCTGTTGACCCATTTCTCTCTTATCCCAATTCGCTGATACACAGGGAGCTAAAGAAGGGTGGGATTCCATACCCTGCAGGTGTGTATCCACTCTGGGTAGCCTCATGATCAACTGTCCCCACGTCCTTGAACCTGGAGAGTTGAATAATGCTCCCTGATAATTTTGTTTCTGTAGTATGCCAGTGCCACCTATAAGTTGCAGAGGAAACCATGAGATTAATAAGTGTCCTAAGAAGTCCAAGATCAACAATCTACTAATTATTGGGGCCTGATAATGAGTATTGAACAAAGAAATTAGATTTGGCATAAGGCTTTGTAGGAAAGATAATTCACAAAATGGAAAACTGTAATTATAGATTATGTCAACTAAAATCCTTTAACTAATCAGTACCTCAAAGAAAAAAATAACTCAGAAGGTGCTTAGAGGCCACAAAGCTTCTGTATCTGCAGACTCTAAAAACGCCTTTCTCTAAGAATTTACAAATTATCATGAGCTTTCCCAGTAACACAGATTATGATGTAGTTATGCAAAAAAGAAATAAAATTACAGTGTGCTTCTCTCTATCCTCTGTTTTCTTAATGCAGTTTGCTGTTAAAATTGACCAAGTTGAAGATTTCCTGAAAAGTGCTCAGGAGTTTGACAATATTGACTCTTTGAGAGAACTTCTTCTGCAACAAGAGCATCATACAAGAGGTAAAAACAGTATTCCACTCCTGATAGCATATGGATGTGCACTGACTTCTTGAGGGAGTAACTATTCTTTCTGTGCATATTAAAAAAAAATCTTATAACAAATACACAAGTGTTCTATTTGGAAAAATATAATGATGAGATAGCTTTTTAGCTGACTTGCTGAAAGGTATGGAGCTCCTGGTTTCAAGCATCTTCTCTTCTACAGCTTTCCTGTGCATATCTTTGCCCATAAAACTTCTTCCACGTGAATTCTTTTTCTTTATTCAGCTTCCATGTGAAACAACTTCTACCATATTGTGGCACATTCAAATCAAAAAGGGAAAAAAAATTTCTGGAACTACTGTCATTGTGTGGCTACTTCAGACACCTTTGCAATTCTGTATGGTTCTGCATTTTTTATAATTTATAATGCATCTTTGTAATTTTAATCAAATTTTGCTATATTATTACTAATACTTGGCAGAATATCAATTATACTTCATTGTTCACTAGTGGAGCACTAACTAGATAAAATATTTGTAGCTGCCTTGAACATGATGTGTTCTTCCTGGGGGGCTGAATAGAGAATCACACTCGGATCACTCTAACATGGATTTTGGGTCTTTCAAATTGAACTTCATGGGAGCAAAATGCTCACTGCATACCAATTTAAACTTGAAGTATCTGGCAGCAATTTACTGCTGAAAAGATGGTCTATAACTGTAAGGATTAGATGAAATGGTTTGCCAGAGAAAGACTACTTTGATGGCAATAAGTCTTTCCTCAGATGGAGGAAAGTGGCAGCAATTTACTGACTTCTTATTCTACCTTAACCACGTAAAATTTTGAAAGTTGGTATTGAACTATTTGATAAAAGACAGTGCTTTCTGCAAGAAGGATACTATCTACCCACTCCAAAGTGGCTGAAAATACAACCCTGACCAGGTATTGACTCTACCAGTATATGATAAGTAGTTTATCACAAATGCTTATCACTCTGGAATAAAAAAAATTATATATTTTGACACAAGCACATTTCAAAATGGAATTAAAAGGTGAAATGGATTGCTTAACCATTTCTACGTATATTCAATTTTGGATGGAATGAAATGAAACATTTCTGATCAATACCACCTTTCTGGAAGGCAAGAAGTAAAATGGACAGGCTTGTTGCTGTGAGCTCATGGAAAATAATCTCTCTTGTTAGCCTTTGATGACTGAAGTGGAGGCCTCCCACTCTGCTTCTTTCCTAGGTGTTGTACATGAAAGGTGGGGATTTAGGGAGTTTTGTCTTGAATTACCAGTACGTGGACTCAGCTGGGAAGATTGACATTTCAGAGAGCTTGCTTCTTGTTTTTTACTGGAGGCTCCTGGCAAATATTCCTTTCTTTATACTTTTCTTCATGTCTACCTTGCCATTTGTATTAGTTTGTCTCCCCTTCTTCCTCAGAACCTAAAAAAATTTCCTTTTAATTTGAAAGATTTAAAAATACTGATCATTGTCTATTCAATAGATTTTGAACTATGTGATTTTAAGGATCCAGAACAAAGACAGACAAATGACTGATAGGTCATTGAAGTGAACTAGTCCACTGAATTTTAACCCTGAATGTGTCTAGGTAAAGACTGTAGATACCCCTGACTTATTTATAGCAGCCCTCAGGCACTAGAACACTGTTTTCTACCACCTGTGAGGGATGTAAAGATCTAAACTTAGCTTGCACCACTAGTGAAGAACTACAGAGGTTACTGACCTGCACAGGAATTAGGGTAGAAAATTCCACTTCAGCTTACTCAAGTATTGGGAATCCACCAAAAATAACTCAGTTTTGAGAAAATAATAATGCCTCTGGGCTTTGTTTTGGTGTCTCTCAGTACTCCATTATAAGTGGGTGTATAAATATGTTTGTGTATATGCCACTGTACCTTTGTAGGTTTGCATAACAGCTGTCCAAATTGAAATGTCTTAGTGTATATATACCTTCTAAAGTAAGCATTCATGTTAATGCAATGCATGAAAACACATTGTGCCCATATATGCAAATAGATAGTTTGAAAAATCCTCAAGTAATATATGAAATATGCTGTTAGAATCACAAAGCACATTGGTTTTTTTTTTCTCCTGATGAAATTCTGTTCTCACAGAACTTTTGGAGAAGTCATTTGCTCTTTTAAACAAAAGCCAAGACCTAACTCAGTTCATAGAAGAATTCAAGTGTGAGGGGCCAAATGCAAATCCAGAGCTGATTCAAGGAGCCCACAGCAGCTGCTTGAAGATTGACAGCCTCCTCGAGATGCTCCAGGACAGGAGAAGGCAGCTGGACAAATTCCTCAGACATCAGCGCCAAGGACTGGAGCAGGTCCTGCAGATCTGTTTGTGGCACCAGCAGGAGAGCCAGGTAGGACATACAACAGCCAGGGAAATCACAGTACAAAAAACAGCCTAGCAACCGATCTACAGTGCAAAAAGAAAAGGAGCTGAAATATATTTATTAGGCCAATATTTCTTGGCCACTTCTGTTTGAGGAAATCCTAACTTTTGAATGTTTGGCTGATGTTAAGGGGAGTTCAGGGCATACAGAGAAAGCAGAGTACTGGACAAAATCTAAGAGTATAAAATCTGTTGCTGTATAAAATCTAAGAGTAGGTTTTGGCTCCTGGTACTGCTTCAATTTTGCAAGGCACAACTGAGCAGTCTAGAAGGATACACAATCTGTGCATTGTTTATCCCTTATTACCAGGTTATGAAACACTGAAAATGCAGCAGCTCCCTCTGATCTCTAAATGGAATGTGATGATCCGATTGTAACATGTTTCTTTTTCAGAATTTTCAGTGCGTGAAACTGTATTTATTTTACATGGCTTCCTTTATGGAAATGTCAGCATCATATTTTCTGATATCTCCTTTATTAATGAAAATCAAAGGCAGATTGGCCTATTTTATGCATAATTAGTTATCTTTGGAAGAAGAAAGTAATTAATCCAGTCAATAATCATTGTAAATGAAAGATAACATCTGATTCTAGAAAAACAGGAATGGTTTTAGATTTCAACCAATGAAGGAAAACCACTCTTTTTTGAACAGCTGTATTAACCTCATGTCCTTTCCCATCCCCTACAGCAAAATCACTCAGAGGTATTAGCTCTAGTGGAAGCCACCTAATTATCTCATTGTAATGGAAAGAAATATTGCCAAGTGGTAAAGAGGTGAAAACTTTGCTAAAATAGGGTTAAAGAATGCCTTCTTCTTCTGCCTAACATTACAGAAATACTGGTTTGTTTTGCTAAGCAAATACATGATAAAAATCCCCCAGCCCTAATTTGGAAAGAAATTTTTATTTCCCTTTTAGCACTGTTTTTATTGTCCACTCCATTTGTTTGTATTTTGATGAACCCATAGTAAATGTGCTGTGAAAATGTGTTTCCAGGGAAAAAGTTTCAGTCAGTAAGTACACATCTGGAGGATATGCTCAAGAAATGAAGGCTCAGTATTAAAATCATTTCCTTATCTCTGTTGGACTCATAGTATGAACACTTTTTTATTTTTAATTGAAAATATTTCCTACCGATTTCAAAGGTTCTTTCATTTTTTAGAATTGTTTACATTTGTTGAAAATAGCTTGGTTGTACATGACCAGATAAAACAAAACTAAAAAAAAATATCTCTGGTGGGCTATTACAATCTGTGGTACCTAGAGTACAGAAATTTTTAGAATGCTGCCTATGATCTAAGTATAGTGGTGATTTTCCTGACTGGAAAGACTGGAGGAAGTCCTCTTGATAGCAATAACTAATTCTGGATACTATTTTAAAATGTGGGGCTTCACTCAGGAATTCTTGCCATGTGTTGTTTACAAAGAAAGTGAGAGGTAGCTCCTATGAATCAAGCAGATATAAATGCAAGTAATTCTGTGGAATTTAGAAGATGTAATTGTATACTGCATATGTTTGCTGCATATATTTGCTGAAGAAGTCAGTAAGATGTAAAACATTTGTAAATCTGAACAAGATTATTCCACATAATAGTATCCCATTAGCTTAATTGGATTTTTCAAGCCAGGGATGGAGAGGCTCTCTTAGGTCAGAAGTACTCATAGTTGCAGTATTTTATTATATGTAAATTTTTGTCTTAAATAGATGATAACTTCTCAAATTTCTCACAGAATTCTTTTTATTATTTAATTAGGTAACTAGGATTTAACTCTGTGGAATTTGGTTAAAGGGGTAAAATAGAAGCGAGAGATCTCTAAAGATGGGTTTAGAGCATGGGAGTTTATTGTGAAAGAGCGTGGGTATGAGAGGCTGCTGAGCTGCAAGACGCAGCTCAAAGCAGGCCAGAGAAAGAGAGAGAAAGAGGCAAAAAGAGAGAGTAAAAAGAGAGCGATTTGCCGTTTACAATACAATAAATCATCTTCTCTGTTGAATATTCTAATTCTCTTTAACCAATCTGAAACAAGTTACAAACTCTACAATATTTGTATGCAACCTATAAGAATCATTACATTACCATATGGGGTTATATTTTAAACCTTAAAAGAACTGCTTTTGGGAATCTCCTACCAGGCAGGTATGGTTTGTTCTGACCTTTGGACCTGCCTAGGCAGAGGGTATTGTTCTATCAAGAAGGAGGATTACCTTCAGCCAGCTCTACCATTGTTTCTTAGTTACTCTTTAACTCAAACTTTGTATTCATCTCAATTTTGATTATACTTTCCATATTTTCAGCATCTTTTGCAAGGTAATCATATCTATAAGGCTTTCCTATTTCATCTTCCCCAACAGGTAACATCTTGGTATAAGAAGAACATCAGTAATTACTTTCAGAAGCAAAACTTAGGCTCATCACTGTTGGAAAATGAAGAGTTACTTCAGGAGCTTGAAGAAATGGAAGTCAAAGTGAAAGTAAGAAATACCATAATTAGTTGGTGAAACAACTTTAAAAACATGAACTTGGGCGTTGAAAAAGCACATATAGGAGCAGACATTTTCTATATGTACATGATATATATATATGTGTGTGTGTGTGTGTGTGTTTAAATTTTTTGGTAATTTTACTTCTTTTAATACAAGGCTTCTTCCAAGTTTCTCAGATTCTTTTTTCATTTAAAATTTTAAAAGCTACCCATAGGTCAAGAGAAGGATGACTCTTGATGTTATTTAGTTGGTTTTTCAGTGTAGTGATCAAGTTCCACACTGGTAATTTACATGTAAAATCCTGTGGTGAAAAATAAAGAATAGTAATTTTATTAGAATATTAACAAATTTTAATGTTCATAAAGGACAAAACCCCAGTCTTTTCTACCATAATTAATTGTCAGTGAGCTGAGCGCATCAGCAGAAGAGGCATTTACACATTTATTTCTCATAATTAAAAGTATTTGAAAGTGCTACTTTCATAGTTAATATCAGTCTTCCAGAGAAAACATCTGTTACCGCCACTCATAAAAGCAAGATGAGATTAAAGAAAATGTTACTGTGAGAAGAAAGGATCTTTGTATGAAATAAATTGCCTATGTTTAGAACCATTTTTAGGTAACTGAATTGTGCTGTCATCAGGTAAGGGCTGTGGCGGGGTCGTTCCCCAGGATACCATTTTCATGCAATTGAATTTGGATAACCCAGATGACCAAAGAGGACTTTTTCATCCAGGAACTATTCCATCAGAAGTAAATGCCTTTTAAAAGGTTATTGTGTTGATAGTAAGAGGCTTCTCATTGTTCACAGATCTCTTGAAAGTTTGTAGTTCAATGTCACATGTTTGCCTGTTTGCATGACAGCCTTGAAGCAGTTAGCAGTTAATTATGCAAACACAATCAATAATATTTCTTATGCTTCTCCAAGCAGCATGTCAGAAAATACCCTTTTTTTTTGTTAAGGGGAGATGAGCATGCAAAGATAAATTCTTCTGAACAGACTTTGGCACAAGAAAAACAGATAAACCAGTAAATGAATAAGCTGCGGGGTGTTTTCAGAGAGAGACACCCACAACAATAGGTGTCCTAAAACATTGCTGAATTTTAACCAAATAATCATTAATCTTCTCCACATTCCATTTTCAGAGGCTATTCTTGTAATTTGCTGTCTGAATTAGAAATTAGAGTGTAAGTGCAGAAAGGAAAACAATACGCATTTTCATTTAATATAATAATCCTTTTCATGGTTGAGTATCTAGAAACCAACTTATTATATTAACACTTATTATTACAATTTCACCTAACAATTCGTCTCCCATACATTATGTAATAATGCAGAGATCATTAATATAATTTTACTGAATTGTCTTTTTTTTTTAATGAGGTCATTTAAAATGTCTGGCATCTAGAATTTTTGCTACACATCCATGTGAATTATGATTCAGGACATCTTATCTTTAGCTTTCTGCATTCTTACTAGCAGCATGTTCTAGCAGAGGGAAATGAAACTCTTGAAGGGGATGTTACTGAGCATGTTGATTTTGCTTATGATGTGCAGAAGAATGGCCAGGTTAAAACTGCACACTCTAAACATTGAGAGAGCTGTGAGTTATAAGGCTTTGTGCATTACTTTTTGCAGCACTGAACTGCAGGTGTTGAAAACAGAATAAAGGAGGAACCTGTTCTAAAGTCACGTAAATAATTCTTTTCAAGTAACATTTCACGTGTGTCCCGTAGCTCAGACAAAATGTTTCTGTGTAGCAGCCATGCAGAGCAAGTTTAATTGTTCTCACAGGAAGTAAGAAAGTGGAAAGTTCCAATGTCTGAACTGTTTCACACAGTGTATTTACTTTTTACTTACACGTATTATTATATAGGTTGAACAGGAGAAAGGATTTCTTCAATTCTTCAGGGGCCAGCCTAAGAGAGGGATTTACAGGCCTAACATCTCATTTATGGGACTGGGCTGTGAGGAGAAAGGAATACACTATTTTTATTATGTTCTCAAGCTGGTATCTTATATTGAATGTTATCTTGCTAAGAAGTAAAACCCCTAAAAGCATTATCACTAGCTTGTAAAATTATCAAGATCAAAACCAAACCCAAGAAATCACAATTGGGGAAAAAATGCCCTCAATCCTCACAGCCTTTAAAAGAACCCTCCTGCCCCCCACTCCTGCAAGGACTTTCCCGGTCCCTCCCACCCATTGCCCCCAAGATCAGAGAGAAGAGGCACATTTAGGAGTCATTTCAATAAAGATATTGCTGGCACTGGTTACCTGCTTGCTGTTACATTTCTCTGTGCATTGGAGGTGCTGGACACGGTAAAGAAGAACTGCTAGCACCACTTTGTGGCCAAGTAATTTTTAACGTATCTCAGCAATTTTCTGGGGGGTGACAGACTTTGAATTATTTTTCCTCTTTCTGCATGTTGATTTTATCAGCTCTCTGCTAAATACACTGCTACAGCCATTCAGAGAACTTCCCAAAAGACTCATCAAATGGTGGTTGTAGTAGTGCCCACTACTTCATTTGCAATTTGAGGGAATAATATAATTATATTGGTAGTTATGCTGCAGCTTAGTTCCTGAAAGTGAAAGGCTTTGGAATATTCACAAGGACTAAATTATCAATGTGCAATGAATCCATGACAGGAGATTCGGGGTTCAGAAAAAGGTCAGTTGCAGACATTTTTGCATATGAGTGAATAAACTAATTTATCACACATTCTGAAAAATATAAGCTTTTATCTTTAATTGACTTATAGTTTAAATGCTCCTTTATCTAATATATGGCTCATGATCTGAAGTCAAATATATGTGCTTCAAAGTTTTCTAAGCTTAAGCCTCAAACATTCCAGCAAAAAAAACTTTTATACAGCTTCTCAGGTGTTAATTCAAAGTCCAAAAGTTTTAGACAAGAAAAGTCCATTTATCCCACAGTAATTGTTCAATAACAAGATAAATTTTTAGGTATTTCTGTATTTTTCCCCCTAGGTTTGTGTTGAATATTTTAGAAGGCAGAAAATCTTCAAGACTTAATTGAAGCTACAATATTTTTAATTCATTGGTTTTAGCACTCTTGAAAAAACCTGTTAAATCAAGGAACCTAGAAAGGACTAATTTCCCTTGCCAAATGGAATAGCAAAAGCAAGTTTTTTAAAGAATTACTAGTGTGAGAAAAAGAATAGTGGCAAGAGCTAAGGAGGCACATTCAACATGTCTTTAATATGTCAGAGGAGTTCACAAGCACTTCCTGATAAATTGAAAAGTGAATGTAATGGAAAGCTGTGTGTTCCTTTCAAGGAAAATGAGTAAGAAATATGTTAGTGCTGACTGGCAGACTGTTATGAATTTAGCATGTTGAGGTCTGAAGAAGAGAAGGAGCTAACTACAATTTTTCCACTGAGTTTTTATGTCCCTTTGATGGAAAGCCTAAGCTTTTTATGTGTAGAAACATCTCCTTTTAAATAGAAAGCTGAAAATGAAGTTGTCACTAGCTGTTTTACAGAAAATTTAACCAAGGTTGAGGAATGGTTAAACAGGATAGCAAATGAGTCTAACCAAATTTAATAGCCTCAGAGAGTGTGTAAGGTTGTAATGTTTGTGGAATGCTTTAAAATATAAATTGCTATAATAAATTGGGGATTTGAGCTTGTGTGAAAATTTAGAGAAGAGCCTTGCCTCAATATAAACAAGGCAGAGTTTAATTTCTGCTTTTAGGTCACCTAAAAGCTACTATTGGGCATCTTGTACCAAACAAACTTATGAATTTTGTTACAATTAAATACTCTTACAGGAAATAATTTCACTATAGCTTGAGTAATTTTCTTATAATTAGTCTTGCCTGCTGCAATTCTATTTTAAGCATATAATACACTGGAACAATGCAGAATGTCTTTCCATATTTGCTTCTAAGCTAATTATGGACAGTTTTATTTCCACTTGTATTATCACGTGCATTTTTCATTCTTACATAAAGTATTATTTTTTAATTATGATGCAAGTAAAAAATAATAGCAAAATGAGAATTCACATATTTAGCTGCACTTTTTTGCCTTTTTTGTGGTGAAATATTATTAATCCCTGTTAAAAGCTCCCAACTTCAGGGTTGTTTTCTAATTATCATAAATATATATATATAGATAGATAGATAGATAGATATAAGTAAAATTTCTATTAAAATTTGACTGTGCAATTCATACCAGTCATTCCAGCTGCAATTATTGGAAGATGACAATATTATGGTGCTGATATAATTTTCCCCCCCCAAGATAAATTCTTCAGGTAAAAAGAAACAAATACAGTACAGCAGACTGTGATTTAATATCCCTAAAAGCTTCAATCTTGCTTAATATTGTTTAGGACAAAGAGAAAAAGACAGGATTTTATGAAAGGGGAATTGTGCATTAAATAATGCAGTGCAGGGTTTCACTTAATTAAAAGTACAGGCTGAAGATTATTGCATCAGATGTCAGTAATGGTCATTATTTTAGTTTGAAAAAGAAATTTTAAAAACTAGATTTTGCCTTAGCTGTTTATCAGTAATAGACAAAATGAAAAAAAAAATCTTTTATTGTGCCCAGGATTAATCTCTTTTGATTTTAAGAGGAAGCTGAGAGTAGCCAATTCAAATCCTCAAGATATATGGGGGATTTTGTGGAGTGTTTTCTTAAGGAAGTAGAGCAATTTCATTGCAGGATATTCTAAACCAGCAGTATTTTAACAAGCATGGAAGGAAATACAGTTGGCAGTATTTGACCTTCAGGTTCTTATTTGGGGAAGAGACAAAGATTTAACATTTTAGAAGCTAAATAAAACATTCTTGTAAATCTGTAGATTTTTACTGCTGCTTAGGCTTTCCATGGCAGAAAGGTAAGAGTATTCACCAGAGTGGAGAAATGACATCCCTGAAGTTGATGTATAATTGGGTCACTACTGTAGGAGCATAAATCAGCTCAGTATTAATAGCTGAAAAAAGAAAGAGGAGTTAAATGAGCTGTCAGTTCTAATTAACTAAATGTGCTTCCATGTGATGCATTGTAGACCAAATATCTATATGAAAACTTGCTCTGATTCAACAGAGTCCATTTTAAAGGACCTGAAAGTACCTGGCTCAATTGTCAGAAATATTTCTGACTATGGCTTGAAATTCTGAAGTGTGATCTTCCTTTATTTTCCTCTGCCACTGCCACTAGAAAGGTTCATGATCAGATAGAGCAGAGATTTTTTTGAGTGGATTTATGGTTTTGTGTAGGAAATCAGGGCAGCTGTACAATGGAGAATGTCAAGGATGATGGCACTCCCTGCTGTAAGGGAGGGGCACTGGATTGCAGGGATTACCAGACAGCTCTTAGCAGAAATTCTCTCACTGCAAGCAGCTGTTATCTAGACAATATTTTAATTTGTTCCTGATGAAATAGGTGGGCTTAAGGGGCTGGTGGCATGAGAGTGTGGTCTTTCCAAGAGGTTTCTTGTCTTTGTCATCCTGACCATTTTTCCTAGCAGACACCTCAGGAACTGCTGCTCCTGCCAGTGAAACTGTGTCAAAGATTGCAAAATGCCACTGCTGAAAACTTTTATCACTAAAACCATGATTTGTTGGGAAGCCCCTCCTAGTAGAAATTCTGTTTTAAATCATGGCAGCCTTCATGCCTATAGCAATACACATTTTGCAATGCTTATGTTATTATCATGCAGTATATTACTTTTCTATGTGCAGTTGATTAAAGAGGAAATTTTCCCATTAGGAATGGAATTACACTGTGGAACAATTGGAAGGGGAAGCATTTAGGATCTTGCTTTCAGAGGACTATACGGAAAAAGAACATCTAAAGCTTTCGAATCAGAAAATGTGTCTGTTGCAAGAAGAAGTGTGTTTCCATATGGAAACAAGGAAAGCCCTGCTGCAAGAGGCCAATGAATTTTTTCATGCTGCTGGCAAGGTTGGTAAGAAGCCAAGTCTGTAATAATAACCTGACAATAAAAGTGTTAGTGTGCTCTTGAAGGCTGGTATATGTGGGATTATGCAAACAGTTGGCTAAATAATTTCAAGTGGAAAATTACAGATCCAATTACCCCTTTTATATGACTTTTTGCCTCCAACTTCTATCCAAAACGCCAAATCCACTCAAAAATATTTTTCTTTTCCTTTAAGTATATTGAGAAGAGCATTTAATTTCCAAATAAAGTATTTGGGAAATATTTATTTGCCAAAAATTGAGCTTTAAGATTGTGAGCTTTGCCATGATTGGCTTAAAGCTGTATGAAGGTACAGGACCTGCTCTGAGATACCCAAACTGTTTCAAGCTACTGTGGAAACCAGAAGCAATGTCTGTACTTGCAGTGGTCTCCGCAGGGGCTAATTATAATCAGTATCATTAGCAATGTATCCTTTTTTCCAAAATTTTTCAGTTAGAAGACTATTTAGAAAAGTTTATATTTTAAAGTGTCCAAAGACCAAATGGTCTTTTAGTGCTTTTTTTTTCAGGTGTACTTTTTTAATCAGACCATTCATAGATGTTTTAAAAACAGATAATTCCCAAGAATAGTTCCAACAACAGAAATATTGGTAACATCTGCTTTCCTTTTTTCTTCAGGTACTCGATGGTCTTGAAAGCATTGAGAGTTACCATAAAATCTCTGTTTCAGAAGGTTTACATTTACCTGTAGCGACACTGGAGTACAAGGAATTGCAGGAAGCAATTGAAAGCTGTGCAGCAGCCACCATGCAAAAGGGACGAACTTTAGTTAATAAAGCAGATTCTCACAGGTATTCCCTCCATTTCTGCATAATGCTACAGACATAGCTCCTTTATGCCAAAGTGTTGCTCAGGGTTTTCTATAAATAAATAGATGTTAGATTTCTGCTTAGAAGGCATTAAATTTTTTTAAAAAGCAAAGTTTTAGATCTGAGGCAGCAGTAATTTAGAGAGGGAAGGTGAAATTTAATATGTAATCTAACAAAAAATGTGTTTTGCTGCTTCTAAAACACAGTGAAAAAAATCCAGGCTTTTAAATGTCTACCTTAATCACAAAAATAAATAAGTCCCTTTATAAGAAAGCAAACACAAAATATCATGGCTTTTCAGTATTTTCCTTGTTGCCTTCAGGCCTCATTGCCTGAATGTAATGAATTTGCCACGTACTTCAATGAGTAGTGCTCCTATTTCTGTGCCAGTGGAACACTCAATATTCCTAGGCACGGGTTTGAGGATTAAATTCATAGAGTAATTTCAGCTGGCATTTGGTGCAACCCCTTGCTCAAAACCTGTCTGGTTATGTTGCTCAGGACCAAATTTTGATTATCTCCAGGGATGGAAATTATACAATCTCTCTGCCTACTTGTTCTATTGTTTCAACTCTTTTCTTGTGAAATGTGCTTTTCTTACACCTATCCGAAGTTTCTCTTGCTGCAGCCTGTGAACATTTTGTCTTGTCCTTTTGCTCTATGCCTCTGAAAAGACTCTGATCCTATCTTTATATATAATATCCTACTTTCAAACCTTTCTTGAGGCATGTTGCAACTTTATACTAACAGATAAACAAATAAATGAAAATGCTGAAAATATTCATTTTGGAAAAGGAATAGGTGGTAGAAAAGTGACAGAGGAAAGTTACTGTAAATCTAGAGTGCTTCACTATTAAAATTGATAAGGCTGATTTTTAAGCTCTCATATTTTTAAATTAAAACCAGATAGAAAAACGGAAGCAAAAAAACTATATGTATTAGCTACAAATAAATACTAGCAGTAAGCTTTGTCTACTAAGAAAATCCTTGTTAATTTGCCTGCCAATTGGCTTGCCTATGAGTGTGAGAACTGTCTTTCTTTTACTCCTGTTATAAATATATTGTATTAAATCATAACAAACCAATGATACCTTCAAAGGCTTTATTGAGATGTAAATGATCCTTTTCAAAAACTGTAAATCTTCTTCCATTACTGCTTTTTTAAAAGGACTAGTGCTGGTAGTTGTTTTTAAACATACCTCTTTATGAAGGAAACTAAAATAGAGGAATGATGTTTTTAGTATGTAAGATTTGAGCAGAAACTAAGAGATTGCTAATTTTTGAAAGAGTAACTAACAAAATTTGAAATCACCTAATCCCTGAAAAGCGGTTAAAATTTGGGTTCTCTTTGTGTCAAATTCTTGGATCAAGAATTTGACACAAAGTGATATATTTACAACAAACTTCATATTAGTAGAGTAAGTTTGAGGTTGCAGAATTTAACTCTCTGAGACTTATCTGGAGAAAGAGAAAATTTCTTTTATTACTAAAGGACAAAGTAGGAAACCTGGAATAAGCACCTGGATTAAAATTAGTTTCTGATGAAACTAAAATAATGGACGTGACTTTTACAACGTATTTTGAAAGTGACTTTTACCAAAAATTCTTATGAATAATAAATTTAAGTAGTAAATATTTTGATATGTGGGGGGGAGGGAGTTAATATAAAACTTCAGGTCTTAAGTGTATTCAGTAACTTCTTTGCAATCTAAAGCGGACTGCCTCAAGTATTCAGATTCTGAATTTGCTTTGAGTCATAAGGAAAGGCACTGTTTTGTAAATTGATGAGGTTTTTTCTTCCATTGAAATAACACCTTTAAGGAAAGGTTGACTTAGAATGCATATTACGTTCTTTTTTCAGGTGCTGTAAAAACACTGAAATATTTGGGAGTCCAAAAAAAACATTCTTTTTAATGTAGAACTGGTATGCCATGTATTTTCTCTTTCAAGCTCTTCCATTTGTCATTTTAGTTTTTAGATAATATAGCTGGACTGAGAGGTGAAATGAGCTATTTCTCAGTGAATCAGGCTATGTGTCTTTTGAGAATTAATGTATCTGTCTGGTGAATCTACCTGAGGCACTGGTGACAAATTATTTGTTTGGAAACTTCATTCCCATGCTTTACTAATTATCAATTTTATTTGGCTCTATTTTAATATTTCCCTTTGTCATTTTTCTTAAGGGTAGCACTTTAAAATTCATAAGCTTCTCATCATACAAATCAACAGAATAAGTGTTGGGTTTTTAAAAAAATCACGATCATCCTCTATTTTGAGCAAAAAATGAGAAACAAATGACAGTTCAACTATTCCATTTTAGCTCTTGGGTGGCAGGAATTCAGAAAATGATGGAATATGTTCAGAGAAAAGTAGATCAATTAAACAGCCAATGTCCAGATTATGAAGAATTTACTTCAAAGAAACAACAATGGACTACCTCACTTGAAGATCATCTGAATAAGGTACATCAAAGAATCATGGGCTGGTTTTGGGTTGAAAGGGACATTAAAGAACATCCAGTTCCATGGGCAGAGGTACCTTCCACTAGACTAGGTGGCTCAAAGTCTCATCCAGCCTGGCCTTGGACACTTTTTGGGCTGGGGCATCCACAGCTTCTCTGGTCAACCTGTGCCAGTGTCTCACCACCCTCATGGTGAAGACTTTCTTCTTTGTACCTAATCTAGACCTACCTTGTTTCAGTTTTAAGTTCTTATCCTTTGTTCTGTCACTCCAAGTCACTCTCGAGCTTTCTTATAGACCCCTTTAGGTACTGCAAGGGTCTCCTGTAAAGTCTTCCCAAAGTCTTCTCCAGGCTGAATAACCCAATAATGAACCATTCTCAATCAAATGTTACTTTTATTTGCTACAGATTGGCCCCTTTCTATACCATTTATGTGCATAGAAACTGTTTCCCCATCGTGTTGTGAATTTTAACCTAAAAGCTAAATTACCAAGGTAATTTTTGCTTAAAATATGAACCTCAGTTTGAACATAAGGTTTCAATCTGCAATTTGTTCTAATCACTTTGTTCACAGCCTTGCATTAGAGAACATCTTGGAGACTTGTGTCATAACATTATTATTCATTGCAGTGGAGTGCTTATTGCTATATTCCTATCAAGCAATACACTTTTCATCCCAACCCTCTAAAGCAAATTATCCCAAAGGATCTGGTGCCAAATTCAACTGCCCTTCACCCTCATATGATACAGTTTGAACCTCAATTAGCAGCCAGTTCTTATGAAAATTGTTACACATGAATTCACATGCCTAACAATAACTAAGTGTGTTGTGTCTGGCATCATCTGCCTGTGCTCTTCATAATCTGTTTCATTAACATAGTGCATATTTAATATCTTAGTGACAGGGGAAGGGAATTCTGTACATGTATCTGCACAAAAATAGGTCTCTTGCCTTCTCAGAGAAGCTTTAAATGTACTTTCTGAAAAAAAAAAAAAAAGCAAAACTGGAGCAGAGTCAAAATATTTCTGCCAGGGCTATAATAGCTAGATTATAATGCAGTTGTGCCATATTAAAATCACAAGCCTCGGATATTTCGGGTAGAGGAAAGCACTCTCAATAAACTGAGAGTTTGCAGCAAACAGGAAGGGGTTTTGATCACGCCTGTTGAAGAAATAGTAGAGTTTTCTTCCTTTATATTTTAATTCCTGACTGTCTCTGACTATAAATTATATTAAAGTACAAGTTTTACCTTTTCTTCCTTTCTTCTCTCCATCCCACCATTTGGGGTTGAAGGGCGTGTGTGTGAGGGGTCTGTGTGAGTGAGCAGCTGTGTGATGTTGGCTGCCAGTTGGGTTTAAACCATACCCAGAAACATAATCTATGCACCAACAGGTCAGTGTTACCTCATTTTTGTCTATAAAAAGTGATATTTTATACCGGTGTTATAATGTCTGCTTGCACAAATTAACCATGTGGATAATACTTCCAAATAAAGGTGTCACAATCAATCAAGAAACTGGCCCCGCTGCTCACAGTTGGTCTGGAGATTGGCTCCTATTTGAGTGAGTCAGAAAGAGTTTTGAACAAATACCTGGAACTGGCTAAACAAACAAAGGTAAAAAAAAAACCCCTTACAATAATGTTAAATGCTCTTAGAAACAAATGCTTCCTGTATGTAATTCTAAATAAGGTGAGAAGCTGAGGGTTTCTTGTAAAGAAAATAGATCTATGGTTTGTTTTAAAACTGTAGTTAATGAACAAAAACACAGATAACATTGCAAGTCAGTCCTTAAATCCTTGTTTTTCTCCTCTGTCTCTAGCTCACTGTGTTGTTACTGCCTCAGAATCCTTGTACCAGCCCTTGATAGGAAGACTCCTCAAATGTGGATTGATACTCCTATATCAGGCACCAAGTTCAATAATTGCCTAGACAGCCAGAGTCTGAGAAAAACCTTCTTGTAGTTTACTATGCCAAAAATAAGGGATGAAGTAGTAAAAAGGTAGTTCCCATTTAGAGAAACTGTGAAGGGGGCTGTGTAGAGATCCAGCCATTGGAGGGGAGCCCTCAGCACTCAGCTCTGTCACTCATGTGAGGTTATTTTTCAGTCACATCCAGAGCCTTCCCTACTCCCACAGCAGCCCTGCAGTAGCTGAAAGTGGGTTAAAACCACCTGAATCCCTTCCATTGCCTTGACAGCCTAAGCTGAACAACACAGCAGAGTGTATTTTAGGAATGTCCTAATTTTTGGTACTTCAAATTCCATTACCCCTGCAGAGTTCTTTTTTGTTTCAGGCAACAGCTTATGGGTCCAAGGGATGGATCTGTACAGTACCTGTGGAAATAAAATTTACTTTAAAACAACTCTGGACGGCACATAGTAACAATATAAAAAATTCAGCAGATAAGCAAGAACATAATTTTGTTTTTCAAGACTTTACAGAAGTTTTAAGTGTCTTTTCTGCCACATTTTAACATGACAAGGTGTTTCTTTTGTTTGCTGCAGTGTCTACTTTGCCCTGACAGATATATACACCTCTCATAACTATGCTACTCTTCTAACTAGTCTTTCTGGGGATTGTGATATGCTAACTTTCCAAATAGCTATTTTGATAACTATACCTATTATTTTTAGAAAAGAAATGGATATTTCTGTGATTTAATCTCCATTATGAGCTCTTCTTCAAGCAAGTAATTCAATTATACATCAGAAAGCAATCCTAATGAAAATTAAAAATGTGGTATCAATATTCACAGGTCCTTTCCAGTCATTATACATATTTTTTTCTATGCTTCTATCTTCAAAGGAAACTTCATGTGAACTGAAAGCAGCTGAAGGAATCATCAAAAATATAGAGGAGTTGGAACCTGAGCAGGTGGAGGCTTTTTCTAGCAGAGCTGACTGTCTGAATAAAGAACTGAAAAAAATTGAGAAAAATATTAGTTCAAAGCTAGAAATTCTAGAAACTTATGTGGCCTTTTTACAGTCAGCTGTAGAGGTATGGATTACTTATTTATTTTCTGACTAGACTGTAAGAAATTTTACAATTTAAAAATGTGCCAATTGAAGGAAAAATTGTAATTGATTTTAATTCTTCTCTGCACATGTGCAGTCTCATTTTATACATGATAAAAATGCTTCCATATATGTACTCTGAATATTAAAGTTATTGATCTCCTTCATCACTTTCAGAAATGTACTATGATATGTTCATAAAGATCTTTGTTGCTGTCCTAAACTACTTCCACTGACATGCAATTTCATATAATTTGATTTAAAAATGAAATAAAAACAAGCTCTAGGTGAAATCATAATCAATTCAATACCAACATAACTTTGATAGCCATTCTAATGGTGTCCAGGACAGTTCATTTTCATTTTGATTTGGATCCCATTTTAAGGTTTTGTAATATGGTAGCTGTTCTTTAATATTTAGAAAGAAATTGAGGATGATATGGAACCTATCAGATAAAATTAGCCGTAGGATTTATTTATTTATTGCCTGATAAACTACAAAAATTTATAATATATCTACTTCTGATTATTGCTAACTTCAGTTACTTCATATTAAGCAGATCTGTGAAAATCAAAGCATTGATATACTGGTACATAAAATCCATGCCACAACATGTGACAGAAATTGAGCTAATTGCTGCCACCTGTCTGCTTGCCATCTACTGGTTGGCAAGTTATTTAAAACTATTTTAATATTTGGCATTTGTAAATATTTTAGGGACTCATAGATCTTAAAATTACAAGAAGATTCAGAGGGTGCTATTCAAATTTATTGTATCTCAGTAACTTCTGATTATAGCACCTCAAGTTTTGATTTGTTTTTTGATATTTATTTAATTTCTTTCTATAGGTGAATGATGATATTAAAAATCTGAAGGAATTCTATAATTCAAAAACACTACTAACCAACAGGGAGACTGAAATTAAAATTGCAATGGAGTCAGCCAATACTCAATGGCAAAAGACTATAAAAAAGACCTTTTCCACCCAAAATATGGGTTGCTATTTTCTTGATTTAGTAAATGTGGTGAGTATAATCTGATAAACCATGCTGAATATTTTTATTTGCTTGTGATAAGATCTAATCTTACTTCTATGCCTAGATTGTGATTTCACCAGTTCCTAGTTTTAAAGGGGCTAATGCTGATATATACTTTTAGAAGAAGAAATTATTACTTGAGTGCCTATGGGAATATGAAAACTTTTGTGGCTAGCAATGACAGAGCATTTAATGACCCAGTCTGTGTGTACAAATGTAATACATGCTCATATCTGTTTTTTTATATTGGAAAGCAGCATATACGCAAGTAAAATGTTTATTTTACTTCTAATAAGAGACAAGCAGTCTTTACTGACTGAGTATATGAATTCTTCTAAAGAAATGGATGTTAGAGCTACTTCCTTGCAGATAATCTTTCCTGGTGTCTTTACATTTTTTCCAGCAGCTACACTGCATAGGCATCCCATTTAATTTCCTGACAACACTTCAGGAGGTGATCATTTGAGATATGCAATCATTCCCTAAGCTACACCTCCTGAAGTAAATCCAAATTAATGAGAACAGCCTGGATACCCAGCTGTTCTTTCTGCTTTTTTAGGACAGGATAGGGAGCAGTTACACATTAAGCTGAGAAGGGGGAGGTGGTGTTGGTAAACTACAGCAGCCTGCAAGGTGAGCTGGAAAAACAGCTGAGGCAGGGAAGTGCTCAGGCTGTGGGGGTGGCTGAAGGTTTTGTGTCCCTGCTGGATGCAGCCGGGGACAGGTAAGACACTCAGAGTAATGGCAAAGACACCTGAAGTCTTGACACATCTTCAGGCATTATCTCCCTAAACACCTGGGCAAATGTTGTCATATTTTCTGCTACCTGTTCCCGTTATATTCTCAGGTTGTTGCAAGTGTGCAGAAGATATGGGTCATGCTAGTTAAAAATCAACTTGTCTTAGACAAAAAAAATAACTAAATGAGAAAACCAGAAACAGCATTACCCAATTTTCTGGTATTTCTCATAGAGGATCTGTTGGAATGCAGAAAATAAACCAAATATTCAAATACTAAACACTTTAGCCCTTCTGTGCTTTATTTGTTTTGTTTATCAACACAAAGGAGTGGTCTTTTCTTCACTTAACTTTGTTTCCAGTTGCTTCTTATCCTTTAAAAGGCAATTTGGGGTATTTCTGTTTATTCAGCAATTACGTTATTTTGTTTGAGTGTGAAACACACATCTGATTGCAATAATTCAGTCATTGCTGACCTGTTCAGTGTTTAAACTGCAACTTTATATGTCCTCAGTTTACAAATTCTGTCAATCTGTGCCTATATCTAGACAAAATTATAAGAAATGTGTATTTAAAAGTAGCAGGGTTTTGGTTTTTTAAGTTACATTAGAATAGTTCTGGTTTTATTAAGCTTTGTTTAATATTATGATGTTTTAATTGTATTTTAAAAACATATGAAAAATGTGTCTGTTTGCCAGGTAAATGAGAGTTTAATATTAGAAGTAGAAAAATCAATAAAAATAACAGAAGATATCATTATAAATCTGAATAACGAAAGAAAAGAGCTGACCGATCTTTGGGCAATCTGGAATTTCAAAATTACTCAAGTGAAACCCATCAAGCAACAGTGCCAGATATTTAAAGAACAACTAAAAATTGTAAGTAAAACAGCTAGGAAGAAGGCATGTGTGGCAAATATTTCTAGGTTGTTGTTAGTTTGTGTGTGACTAACTAACTTTCATCAACTATTATAGGTGTTATTTAAGAAAGAATGATGATCAGTAAGATGTGATTCTTGTCCATAGCCTTTTCTCTGTTCTGTAAGTCAATCATCAGGAAACAAGGAATGTGTTTGATCTTTTTTCCCTTACTCAAATGCATACAAGTCCAAGTCTCCACTTTGAATTCTAAGTTTTAATGAAGTTCAGTCAATGTTTTATCAGCAGTGATTTTCCTTTCTTTTTAAAAGCACCATTTTTTTGAGACTGAAGAGTTGCAAAACTGTTTCCTAATAGTTACTAAACTGAAGTCCAACCAGGTTCATACTGAAAGAGGATTGAAACCTTCTTGGCACAGGGAGAGTGTGCAGTGTTCCTTAAAAGAAACACTAGCTAGGCAAGGAGAACCAGAAACACCAGCTAGGCTTTTAGCTGCTGTATCTCAAGTGCTACTTATCAGCACACCAGCACATCTGTTACTGCAGAAATTGTGTGTGGGGGTCCTGCAGCTGTTTTTTCATGCTGTCTTAAAGATATTTATCACCCTTGTCACTCAGAAGGTTTGTGACAGAGGGGCTTTACTGACAGCATTTGGGTGCCTGCTTCGAGAAAGGTTTTGTTACAAATTTAGATTTTACTTTAAATTTGCTTATTTGGCTTTTAAAAATTTATTGCAGTTAGAAATGCTGAACTTTTTGATTATCTTTTAGACTACCCATGGACTAGAGATTCTCCAAGAGGCCCTCCAGCTTGCAGTACCAGTTGACCTTGGAAGTGACCTTTTGATTATTTTGGAACTACAGAAAAAGCTGAACCAAATGAAACCACACTACGAGGTGAGAAACCAAGCCAGTGGAGTGCAGGGTGCATCAAAAGCTCTTTTTGGTCCTGTAAAGATTCACATCCACATTGACACCAGACACTCTGCCCAGGGTAGAAGTGTTTTATGTTTCACATCCCTTTTCCAGGAGGAAATGTTTGTGTTTGTAAAGTTGGGGAGAAGACGTTTTGCCTTCAGTGTCCAGAGAATGTCTCGGGCATTAAAGTGACACACAAGCACTGGGGAGAGCATCAGCTCCATGCTTCTGCATTTAGAGCTGGTCAGAGGCGGAGGTACATCCTAGTGAACTCTCTGCCTTCTGTCTCTGAGCTTTAGCACTTCACTCTGCCCTTGCCCTGTAATTATGTTTGACTTGTTTTCTTGCAAGGCTAGGTGATGGCTGAGATTCGTGCCTAGCAAAAAGTACAGGATGTAGTGTTTTACAGTGCATGGCATTGACCTCTCCCCAAGCAATTAAATGTTGTTAGGTGGTTATTTCATCAATGTAAAGGACTAATTGCAGTTTGTGCAAATTGAGTAACTTCTCTGATTTTTGTTAGCAACTGAATGCTGAGCTTGAGTACCTGATAAAATTATTGGAATTGCCAAGCCAGAAAGGATTTTCTGTGAAAGAGAATTCTGAGAGAATAAGTGAGCTTATTCATTTCCATCAAACAGTAAAAGAGGCAATGATAGAATATGATGAGATTTTCAGCAAGACAGTCAAATTCCATCATATTAAAAAAGAAGTGAGTATAATATTTAAAAATATACATTCTTCCCATTGTAGTTAAACTCTCTTTGGTTTTGGTTGCTGTTGCTTTTCTTTCCTCTTCCCCAAAGAAATAACACTAATCAGCCTGGTGATCAGAATTAAAATATTTGATCTAAAACTGCATGAATCAGTAGAATTTAAAACTCAGATCTGAACCTAATTTTAATTACTTTAACCCACCTCAAAAAAGTTTAGGTGGGTAAGGAAGAAATTTTAACTTATTTTAAACACACACTGATTTTCATTTTTGTATGTTTCAGCTGGAATGTCTTTCAAAATCAGGAGAACTGGATATTCCTGAAATATGTGGGGATCCTGAAAATGTGCACCAGGCTAAAGCCTGCATTTTAAATTCTCAGGAGAAACATGCACATATTAGACAGCTGTATAATCTACTTATTACCCAGGGAGTGGATATCTTGTCTGCAGTGCAGCAACCTGTGAGTACAAGCAGAATGATTTGTGAAATCAACAATAAATATGAAAGATTATTAGATTTATCTGGCTGAATTTTAGATGTGCAAAAATGTATTACTACTCTGTGAAAAATATAGAGAGAGCCTTAAGGAAACGTACCTTAAAATATCATTGCTTGGAAAAAAATTTAAGAACCATAACATTCTTTAGTATTTTTTGTGAAGTTCAGGGCCCTGATGGCAATTTCTTGAATCTCTTCATTACAATCCTGCTGCTTTGTAAGGTTCCTTTGCAGATTTATTCTACTATAAAGAAAGGAAAAAAAAAGGAAATTCAGTAACAGTATTAGCTTATTAGTGGATTCAAGACTGATTTGCATGGCAAGATGGATATCATTTTAGAAAGGAATTATTTATTCAGGGAGGAATTTCCATTGCCCTGTATTCCTTCAGTTACTAAGAAAGCAGGACTTCCCCTATGACTTGGCTGGATTACTCATATTGGCAGTCTGCGTTTCAGACACCATCAATTGGTTGATGGCAGAAAGGAGCTGTCTCCAGGTGGCAAAGGAGTAGAGTAGGTCACTTCCCCTTTGCTCAGAGAAGACATCATGTTTAGGTTGTGACTTTGACCCAAAACTACTCCCCAGACTGCCAGTGACTGAAACTGCTGAGTCCTTGCTCTCCTTCCAGTGGAGGTTTAACAGTTTACATTGTGGCTGGCTATGCAGGTTCTGCCTCAATGGTTTTCATTTTGGGTTGCTTAAATCAATAAATTTCCTGAGACTGATAACTTTCTTTGCCTCTTTCCTCATTAGAATTGCTTGAATGTTTCTGTAAAAAACCTGAAGCAAGAACTTGCTAGATTTGAGTGTGAGAGCATAAACTGGAGCTGCAGAGCTGATAAGTATGAGGAAGAACTGTTACGGTATTTCCAACACTGCACCACTCAAGAGGATATAAATGAGGTAAGTAGGATAAATCCCAACACACCGAATGACTGTTAAAAGAGCTGTTGTGCTCTAATGTGTACATTACTGTTTATCATTCCCCTAAATGCTTCATATGTATTCAGAAGAACAGATTTTGGGTTTAGCAGCAGCCTCGGATCTGCACAGCAGCAACAGTAATTTGGTTCATGGCTCTGCTGTTCAGGATTCTATCAAGCTGTTGGGCTGGCAATAAAATGCTTCCACTGCACCAAGAGAACTTGGAAGTAGAGCAGCTATATTTTCTTTGGCTTGCAGCTTCATCTGAAACATGAGTCTTCATACTTTCTTCTTAGGAAGCTAAATGTTCAAAAAAAGTAGAAGTTATACATATTGTGGTTGTCAGGCCACTGGAAAGAACTTCCAGTATTTTAATGAATATTTCAGGATAATCTAGTACTAACATTTTTTCAGCAACACAAGACATACTGTAAAAACGGCTAGAAGGAAAGGAAATGTTCATTGGCACAAGTGATTAGGATTTAGTATTATGGAATTTAGTTTAGGAATAATTACTCAATATGATTGTCAACTTCTTGATAGGCCAAATACAAATGAATTCACAAATTAGCAAGTTGCATTCCCTAGATATCTCCACAAAAATTAATTTTGGAAGAACATTTCAAATAATTAACTTTCATCATCAGAGTCATCCATTACAATATGAGGCTGATGGGCCCTATACTTAATGTTCTGTAGCTTTTACTCCTCTGCATCTGTGAAGTACAGAATCTGGATTCTGAGCTGGAAGGATTTCACATTACTGTTCCCTGTAGCATGAAGCATGTGTAGTAAAAATACAGGACTCTGAAAGTTATGTAGTCTTATTGTTATCTTTTGCTAAGTAAATCCACACCTAAGTTAAGACAGACTGTATTTCTGAAAATCACCAAAGAAGGGGCAACTGAGATTTGTGCCCCAACTGTTTTTAGTGAAAAAAATGTTGATTGGGTTTTCTTTTATTTTGAAAATTATTTTGTGTGTGTGTAAAAAATATCTATCTTCACGAAAAGATAATTTGAAATTGTGAACAAATTTTCATTTAAAAGGTTTCTTTGAATATGAGCTATACTTCTAGTTATCAGCTGAGTGTGTTTCACACTGATCTTCTGTAACTCCTTGTCTGGTGATAAGAGGTGATAGGAAGAGCAGGTGCTTAGGAGAAGCACTCTGGCAGAGGGAATCATGCTGTAGAACAGAGTGGAGCATGAAGTATCTAAACAAAAGTCCCTTTATACTTCACAGCATCATGGCAGGATCAGAGTATTTGAGGTTTGAAATAAAATCTTCCAAGTTTTTGCAGAAAACCCTTCAAGTTTATTAAGAAAAGGAGTCTGTATTTAAGGCTGGTCGTATTCAGACACATTGTTAAATAAAAGAATCCCTTGTTTCTGTCATTTGATTCTGAGATTGCATAATGAGGGCAAGAGAATGTGACTCCCTTCTACAAAGAATTATTATCCTATTTTTATTGCTTGTTAGACTACAAGGGAAAGCAGGAAGTAGAGGCAAAAGGTAATCTTCTGTCTCTCATATTCAAATAAATAGTCACATCAGTGGTGGGTTACTCATCACATGCCCTATATGGCAAAATCTATCTTTTGTCTTCTGATAGTTATTGGATACTCTGTAAAATAACTGCACAGCAATTACAGTATTCACTACTGGGATTTTTTATTTTATTTTTCTGTTTGGAAAAATGCTGGGAAAGCCATGTTGATTGGTTAAGTTGAAATATGTCACCCCCAAACCTAATTAAATCTTGAGCATAAACTATCTGAAATATACTAATTTGGCATGTGGATACCTTTTTCTTTAGGTTGTTTTCTGTTATAGGTTAGCATTATATCCAATGTATATCCATTAAGATATTTCCATTTTCTTTTTTTTTTTTTTTAATTAAGAATTTATAACTAACTCTGTTCAGGGATCAAGAAACCAGGCACAAGACTGCTTCAAGAGTATTATTTATGAGTATTACATTCAGTATTTTAAATTCTGTCAATTTTACCATCAAGAATTGACTATTGCTAGTATGTAGCAGACCTGTCTGAACTAACAATTTATTTACAATCTAGTGTGTCTAAGCAAATAAATATTTCATGTGCCAGCAGCAAGCAGCAGCTGTTCATGGCTGTCACGAAGTAAACAGCCAGCCAGATAATCTAGGAGAGATTTACCAGTTTACAGAGCAAACTTTAAAGGTGACTGAAAATATTTGGGATTCGGCTGTAAATTCTTACATTAATTTATGTTTGATGCGATTAATTAAAGTGTGTAAATACAACATGTGAATTAGGCCTTTGGTGTTTAGGACTCAGTGGTGTTTGAAGAGGTACTTAGAGGATTTAGCAAGTTCCTTGTGTTTGTAATGTGTTGGTGCTTTTGTAAGAAACAAGGAAACAAATACTGAAATTTATAACCAAGAATCTGTCGTATGAGTTTTGAAACAGCCTTGGAGGACAGAAGAGTAAAATGCATATCTTTTCTGTGCCTTCTATAATTTAAAGAGAATTTGAAAAGGCAAAAATAGGTATTTATGTACTCTGCATCTTTGAGAAGTATAAGGGAAGCTCATCTTTGGGATCTGAGTCTGCCAGTTTGGGTTTTTGCTTTGTGAGCAGGTTTGGGTAGCAGCCTCTGAAGAGCTGCACATCCACAGTGTTACAGTGCAGTCATTTGTGAGCTCAGCCTCGGGTACACTGCTGTACTGGATATGGGAATGCTACACTGGGTCTGTTCAGGGGATTGTAAGTGACACAGTTAATCACACACGATAGCCTGTGCAATGAAAAAGCATTTTTTTTTAAGTGATCGTTTCAAAAACAACATTTATGCATGTCTGTGTAAAACTTGCAACAGAAGAGCAGCAGATCCTGGAGCAGGTTCACAGCTCTTCCCAGTCATCTCCTCTCTTCTTCGCCATGATATTATTTATACACTTATAGAAAGATATGACTGGAAATATAGATTTTAACCATAAATGGTAATGAGCTATCTTTATTCACAACTCAGTAGGAACCAATATGTAGTCACATTTCTCACCTTGCAATTTATTTTGATTGTTGCCCTGGGAATAAAGTAGTCATTAATGACTTGAACAGTGCTTTATTTTTTCTTCCCACTTTTTGTTTGACTGTTTCTTAACCTTTTTCACTTTGAAAATCTGTTTTCAGCAACCTGCTTTTATGGGGTGTTTTGATTACTGATGCTAATAAAAGTTTTGTCTATGACTAGAAATGGAAAGGTAAGGGTTTAACAACATTGAAGTCCCTTCTAGAGTAGCTCACATAGGAATCAAAGCATTTACTGGAATGGTTTGTTAACAAAAACATGTTTAAAGCATCCTTTTAATTTGATTTTTCATTTTCTTTTTTTTTTTTCTTTTTTTTTTTTTTGTGATGCTATGATAAATTGAAGCAATTGATATTTAAACCCCTCTCCTGCACTATCATTCTCCACCCATGACTGGACACCTATAGTTAGGATCAGTTGCCTGATTAAAGGCTATGACACAATGGACAAGGTACAAAGTTCCATTAAAGCAGAGGGCTGAAGTCACTGGAGCATATATGGATGGACAGTTCCTTTAGTATTTCTCATTTAATCATGCAAAACTGAGATAAGCTTAGATTTCTAAAACCTGGAAGCCATGCACTGTCCTTGGTGCAATTGCTGATGATAACAGGAGCTGTGCACATGCAATCTGATGTACAAGTCAGAGCTGAATCTGGTTTTTCCACTGAGGCTAAAAGAGAAGCGTGACAGCAGCTGCAGACCTTTGACACACGAGCCATCATATCTGAAACAAGGAGATCTGATTTCACATACTGCTATGAGGAGAGACTCTGGCCTTATAAATTATCACTACTGGTCTCTATGTGCACAAGCTACAGGCATAAATTAAAACAAACTCTTGTTCATCTTTTCTTTCCCACAAACTTTAAGCACCAAATAAGGCTCTTGTGTTCTGAGTAAAAAAAATATTTTTCTGCAGAAGTGATTATATTAACAGAGGGATTTTATATAGACTTTATTATTCTGTGTACTTAGGTGGGATAAAGAGCTTAAACTAATTGGAGATCATAGGACCAGTGATAGAATTCCCTTCCTTTCCATTACACTGAGTGTGCACCATCTGTTTATTCACTGCTGAAATAATGTGGCAACATCCCACTAGATGAAATGAAAATGAAAAATATATCCCTTGATGGATTAACATTAGTATATAATAATAATAAGGATAGATTGTTAGCTGTTCCAATAACAGTAGCTGCAAAATAAGCCTTCATTACTCCCTGGATTCTTTGGCAGGAGGGAGGCAGGGCAAAGTCTTTAGGACTTTTTAATATTAAAAAACCCACAAATACATATTTAGAAATCAAATTGTAGGCATGACCTGATGGTTATGTTAATGCTAATTAAGGAAATTATTTTCATTTGTGTGTCTGGAGTAATAAGCATTGGAATGTCTGCATTTCTTTACATCAGTGTCTATAAATAAATATAACTTTACACTTTTTATTATTATTATACGTTGTTCTAAAATAAAAATATTATTTACCTAAAGGATCTGAAAATCTTAAAATCAATATTTTGGTAATTTTTGTATTCTTCCATTTCAAATTTTATGAACTAATTACAAATAACTTGATCATGGAATTGCAAGGTAATTAAAATAGTACTGACTTTAAGCAGGTTTTTTTAATTATCTGATTCTTTTACGTCTTGCTTAAAGAAATTAAAAAGTAACAGTAATATCTGAAAGGATTTTTTAAAGTTGTTAATAAAATTGGAAGTTCCATAGGTTTCAGAGAAAAAATATTTTAAAAGTTATGCTTAAAAATTTCATAGTTCTTTAGCAACAATTTATCTGAATTGTTTTGATGTGCTTGTTTATTTAATATTAATATTAATAATAATAATAATAATAATAATAATAATAATAATAATAATAATAA